>JAWZYT010006795.1:7500-34907 GCA_034508575.1 Petrolisthes manimaculis
ATACGTAAAACAATATATTCTGTAGCGACTGAAGCTTCGTGCCGTATATATATCAGGTTATTCCATTGGACTGGACACGTGGCTAACCATATCTACAAAACAAATTCATTTAACCACGGCAACTTTTTCAGTGGATCTGTTTCACAATACTATGTCAGGCTGGATAGAGGTGGTGGGTGGGTGGGTGGATGAGGGAGTGGCTGGGGGGAGTAGGAGTGAAAGAAGGGGTGTGGTTTAAAGCTCCCTACTCCACCTCCCCCCCCTTCCCTCTCTCCCTAAAGGCCTGCAGGGATGATGGGGGGCTGAGGAAGGGTAACCTCAATTACCCTCAAAGCATACTAATAATAATCTGTATACTGTTAAGGGACCTTATCATGTAGTCAGAATATTGGAGTTAGCCTATAGCCTACACGAGTCCTTCAAACATTGTCACGAAACACCACCTATATGGAAGGAGCTAGTTTCATAGTATAGTCAGGAGGAATCAGAAGCATCCAATTGTCATACACGTTCACAGGGTCCTTTACCAGATTAGCCCAGTGTAGGGAAATAAACACTGGAATGTTGGCGGTGTTTATACTACTACTAATAAAATAATATGGAGTTATAACCCCGTCATCTATGGGATAAACTCACTCTGACTGAGGTTCACTACGAAAGAAAGTTGATGATGATCCAAACTTTCGTCGAGCATGTAGGATACACACACGAACAAACATAATATACAGTGTTGCCAGAACCAGTTACCCAGTTCTTGAGGCGAGGTGGAACATTTGGCGACTGTACAACTTTAAGTCCTTCCCATTATGGAGAGACTCTCGAAAGCCGATTCATTCCACTACTTTTATTTTTCTTTCTTTAGCTGGAGTGCAAGATGTGTTGCTCTCTCTCTCTCTCTAAGACTAGCCTACTACTACTACTACCACCACTACTACTACCCCCACCATCTCCACCATCCATCCTATATTTTCTTCCCCAACCTGCCCTAGCTTACCACCAACTAACCAACCAACCAACCACTCTCCCTGTCCCCCCAACCACTCTCCCTGTCCCCCCAACCACTCTCCTTGTCCCCCCCTCCCCTCTTCCTTCAGCCCCTTCCAACAACCTCCATCCCTCCCTCCTCCATCATCCAATTGCTCCATCCTGCTGACTCGGTTTAGCATTTCAATTAACCTTAAATTCTGCTCTATTTTTGTCCTGGAAGCCAACACAAATAAAACTTTTCATTTCCTTGTTTTGTTCACTTTCCTTTCCAAAACTTTTTTCGCTATTTTTACTTTTTTATTATTATTTTTTTTTTACACACACACTGCACCAAACCAAACATATCCTAGTGGCTAATCTTGTATCCACCTCTCGTCTTTATTATTATCAGTTTCTTTTCCTTCCTCTCGCTGTATCTTTACTTCCACTTTCCTCTTTGTTTATCCTCTCTTTTCTATTCCCCTCTCTCTTTCTTTACCTCTTCATTCCTCCTTTTATCTCTCTCCTCTACTCCTTTCCTCTCCTTTCTTCCATCCTCTCCTCTTTACAATCTATTCCTTCCCCTCTCTAAATCCTCTTAATTTCTCGACACTTCCTATCGCCTCTCCCCTTTCTGAAAATTGCAGATAAAAGAGTCCTTCAAACATTGCTACGAAACACCACCTATATGGAAGGAGCTTGGTTCACGGCATAGTCAGGAGGAATCAGAAGCCACCAGATCTCATACCCTACACAAACACAGGGTCCTTAACTATTAGATTAGGCCCACTAAGGGTGAAATATGCGTGGCTCCGACCGTAGACTTTCACGCCATTCCAGACACGTAATTTTTAGACTCTCTCAATCTCAATTCCTACCCATTTCAACTCTCGCTACTTCCTCTCTCCACTCTCCCTCCCCTCTGTCTCCCCTAACCTCATCCCTCTCACCGTCTTTCTTCTCCCTTCCCTCTTTCCCCTAACCTCTTCACTCTCTCTCCTTCCTCTCTCCATTCTCTTCCTCTCTCCCTTACCCTCTTCATCTCCACCCCCTCCCTCCCTTTTCCTCTCACAAGTTGAGCGCCAAGGAAGATGTTTTCCAGGACTTTTACGGTCGAGAATCCCGAACCTACAACAGCCATTAGCGCCATAAAGCTTCATCACTCCACAGGCAACTCATTGGCTTGGCTAGGGAGGAGGAGGAGGGGAGAGAGGAGGAGGGGAAAGAGAGGTGGAGAGGAGGGAGGAAGGGAGACAAGTGGAGAAAAGGAACAGAAGGTGGGAAGAGGGAAAGAAGGGGAAGGGGTGAATAAAGGATGGAAAGAAGAGGAATAGAGTGGGGAAAGAAGGTAAGGAATGCACGGGGGATAATAGGAGAAAGGATAAGAGGAATGGACGAAGGAAAGGAAGGGGAGATAATAGGAGAAAGAAGAGAAATGGACGAAGGAAAGGAGAAATGAGAAGAATGGACGAAGGAAAGGAAGGGAGGATAATATAAGAGGAGCGAGGACAAGAATGGAGATAGGAGAAGAGGAATGGACGGAGGGAAGGAGGGAGAGTAAGGTGCTTCTCTAAGGGCTAACTGGATCTTGGCGAGCCGTTCACTGCATCAGAGGCCGGACCTGGGTGCTGACGTAGCCTAGTTGTACACACACACACTCACTTACAGGAACACACACACACATCATACAGGGACGATCACATACGCACACATACTTACAGGAACACACACACACACACACATACATACACTTACAGGAACACACATACACACACACGCACTTACAGGAATACAGACACACATACACTTACAGGAACACACACATATACATACACTTACAGGAACACACACATATACATACACTTACAGGAACACACAGACACACACATACACTTACAGGAACACACACACACACATACACTTACAGGAACACACACACACCTATACACACATACTATCTATTATCACACAGCCGCATCCGTATGTCCTGTACTATATAAGCCTAATAATAGCCTACTGTAGCGGCCCTTATAAACCGGTTAGGCTACATAAAACACGTAGAGAAAGAAGAGTACAGAAGCCTACCGTACATACATACATTCACACACATTCCACCATTTCATTGTTCTCTTCCTGGTAGACTAAGTAGCCTATAGTGTAACCCTCAATTCTCTCTTTAAAGGGGGTAATTCACTCTTGTTATATTGGAGTGCCTTGATTCCTCCAGAGTATGTATGACAGGAAACAGGACCAGATGAACAAAAAATAATAGTGATCTGTTGTTGCTTGGAATTGTTTGGAGGAATCAGTTGCTCCAGATTTGCCAACACTGTAGCCTACTTCCCCTTAAATTGTTTGTTGTTGTTGTTATTGTTGTTGTTAGTGTGATAGGAGGAGGAGTACAAAGGTTGTTAGATGTTTTATACCTGTCCAAAATACCATAGTAGGATACAACGAACATTTTGTTATTTCTTTTCATGCCTCCCCACAAACCCTTTATTTATTCAACCTGTAAACACTACGATGAAAGGTGTGTGTGTGTGTGTGTGTGTGTGTGTGTGTGTGTGTGTGTGTGTGTGTGTGTGTGTGTGTGTTTAGTTTCGCTCGTAATTTATCTGCACAATAAAAGGCCCCCTCTCCGATAGCAATGTTATTCTTTTACTGCGTGCAAACATTTCATTCACACTTTGAAACTAGGCCTGAGTTACAATGAAAAGAAGTGCTATCCCCTCGCTTATGTGTGTGTGTGTGTGTTGCTGCTCCAGCCCAGGATAGGATATACTGTACACAAAGAAGTACAACTGCTGTCATTCTAGTTATATAATTTTATGTAGCGTAAACTGAAACAATACAAACCCTGTACTAATAGCTTTAAAGTCAAACAATAGGCCACAGGCAATGAATTAACAATCTGACAATCACTTAACAATAATTAATAACAATAATATTCAATGAAACCTATATATATGTTACAAATATATGTAGTATTTGACATAGGCTACCTTTTATTGCGACAACTGTATTACCGAGTATCAGGAATAGGCCTAATTATGTCTTCTTCGCCTTGGGTCTGTCGGGCAACTATTTCTCACTGCACCACCAGTCCACCACTAGGCTATTCCTTGTCGCCTAGCCAAACATACTAGTCTAACCCCCCCCCCCCCCAATGGCCGAGCCCAAACCAAGTTCCACTGGTTTGGTATGGTGATTATTCGGGTGTGTGAGGCACCATAAAACTCCATCCACCAATTACATACATATAGTTGCTTCAGTTGATACACAGTTCTGAACGTATTCATGTAAATATAATTCCAGCCACAGTGTGTGTGTGTGTGATCACGCTCTCACTGAATACTACACCGAAAGAAGTGTTGTTATTTCTGCACGGAAACATTTCATTCACACATCGAAATAAAATGGACAAAGATTTTTATTTATTCACCCTACACGCAAGGTTTTCACTCATGCATACTTTTTTTTCTTCTTTTTAAGCCTGGGAGAAGAACCGGAACCTCTTTTTTTGGGGGGTAAAATGGAGGACTTTTTGATTCCCCCAAACTATGCCTGGAAACAACAGTCACCACATTTTAACTAATTGGTATCTGCTTTGTGATACAGTTTGGGGGATTCAGTACCCATCTACTTTACAGTCAATAGTTTTTCCCTTTAAGGAATCTGTGTATGAAAGTTGGAGGATTCTGATATCTATAAACCATGCCACGAAACAAACTCCTTTCTTATAGGTAGTGTTTTGTGGGAATATTTGAAGGACTCATATATCTCCAATTTTCTGACTCCAGCACAGGGTCCCTTTAAGATCCGTGACCTGCCTTGTACCAGGAAAAGTGTCGTATTTTTCATTTGCTGTGGCCAAGTCTCTCATTCACACTTAGTAAAATGTTAACGACACTAATACAGTATTACATAAAGATAATAACCGCAATAACATCTCCATTAACTATTATTACAAAAAGATAATAACAACAATAACAATAACATCAAAATAAATAATAATATCTCAATAAATTAACTATAAGTCATCACGGTGCATTGTCTTAAGGAGAGAATCTTTTGTTGGTGAATTGGAGACATACAGATTCATTTAAACAACATATCAGGAATCAGACTACCAAAATGTTGTTATTGTTTATATTATTATTATTATTATTATACAGTAACAGAGAGGCAACAGAATTTAGATAGGCAACGATTGTCCTCGTAAAAAAAAAAAAAAAAAAAAACACGTAGGCTAGGCTAGTCGTGATTCACACAGAATGGCGCGAAGCAATTTTTCATAGCACACGAGTTACTGTTCCCCACAACAATAAAAAAAAAAAAAAAAAATCTCACACAGAGATACACAACAACAATAACAACAACAACAACAGGCCCGGATCCGCCACTACTGTATTGCTTTCAAAATGTCCCTGATTGATTGGGTTAAGGGGTGAAATCTCCTGTTGGGGGAAATGGAGGGCTGTAGTGATTTTGAAGGCCTCTGCAGATTCCTCTAAACTATGTCACATAACAGATGACCATATTACATAGAAGTGTTAGCCTACCAACTGGGGATCTGTTTCGTGGCATAGTTTGGAGGAATTAGTAGACATTCAATTAAAGAGAGTTAACTACAACTGACTGAGGATGAAAGAAGACCGTGATAGAGAGGAGGGACAGCAACCACCAAGGTATTTATAGTCTAGTGAGTGACAATTTAAGGGGAGATTCTCTTTCTGGTAAATTGGAGGGCTACTGATTCATTCCTCCAAACTATGCTAGGAAACAGATCCCCTATAAGCACCATTGAGGGTAACTGTTTCCTTAAGATAATCTCCCCTTAATACCCTAGCTGCAAGATTGGTTAGAGTTGGTATAAGTAAAGGAGTAACGACAGGAAAAAGAGGCAGGGACTTAGGGAAAGGGGCAGGGACTTAGAGAAGGGGTTTGCTATATGGATGAGAGTAAGGAAAAGAAGAGGGACAGAGTCACGAATAAGGGACCAGAGGTAATGTATAGTAACGGGAAGGTAAATGAAGAATAAAGAGAGAAACACAGAGATGAGATGAGTGACATAAAGAATAAACAGAGGGAATGGGAGGTAAATAAAGAGAGAAGCAGAGAGACCGTCCGTAAAGAATAAACAGAGTGAATGGGAGGTAAATAAAGAATAAAATGAGAAGTAGAGATAGGCTACCGGCCGTAAAGAATAAACAGAGGGAAATGGGAGGTAAATAAAGAGAGAAGCAACAGAGAGACCGGACGTAAAGAATAACCAGAGATGTACAGAGACAAGGGTATATGGAGGGACATGAAGAATAAGAGATAAACACTGGGATAGCGGAAGGGACGAGGGAATTGCAACCAGGAACACAATCAGGGGGACGATCATGGACAAGGGGAACAGAGGTACGGTAGGAAGGGAAGAGAGGGGAAGGGAGGGGAGGGGAAGGGAAGGGAGGGGAGGGGAATGGTAGAGAAGGTACGGTTGGAAGGTAGGAAGAGGAGGGGAGGGGAGGGGAGGGAAGGGAAGAGGAGGTGACGGAAGGGAGGGAAGAGGAGGTGACGGAAGGTACGGTTGGAAGGGAGGAAAGGAAGGAGAGGGGAAGGGTAGGGAAGGTAGGAAGAGGAGGAAAGGGTAGGTGATGTACGGTAGGAATGGAGGGAGAGGAACGGGAGAGGTAGAGGAAGACATTAAACACGAGACAGGGAGGGAGAGGGGGGAGGGGAGGGAGGAAGGCAGGTCTCTCACAGCAGGCAGCGTCGAGTATCCAATTAATGGAATCCCGGTTACCAGCACGCCGGGGAGGGGGGGGAGAGTGGTGGGTGGGTGGGTGGAGGAACGAGGGAGTGGAGGAAAGTGCTTTGGGTGGAGGATGGGTGGGGAGGGGAGAAGAGGAAGGTTCTGTAGTGGGAGGGGGGGAGGGAGTGCTAGGAAGAGTGGGGGTGTTAGGGAGGGTGTCGGTGAAGGAGGAAGGATGAGGATGTAATAGTGGGTACAAGTGGAGTGAGAGGGTGAAGGTCGACGGTGAGTAAGGATAAGAAAGGTGAGTTGGGGGTCCTGCATGGGAGGGATACATGTGATAAGGACGCCAGAGGGAGGAGTGACAGTCCTCATGTGTCCTATACTGTACAGTCGCATTATAAAGTGCTGTCGCCTCACTAGTAGCCTATAATGGTGAATACTGAAAATAACAGTGTCGTGAATAAGACGTGCCTTTTTCTTTTGTGACTTAAAACCATCATACCCAAGAGGGGACACGACATCTGACCACGACTGTACACTGCCTGACACACACACACACACAAAGCTTGCATGACGCTCCCTCACTGGGCTACCGAGTACAAATTACAGCATGGCGGACTCTGAATGCATGATGATGTCTTCTGCAGTCAGTACCTTCCATGCTTGCTAAGGGAGTCCTCGTTGGTCATTTGTTTTGTGTATTAATGAAGTGGATGGAAGGCTACTAATTCCTCCTAACTAATTTGACGCAACACAACCCCTATCTAGTATACTGAAGAAGTGTGTTTCCTGGCATAGTTTGGAGGTATTAGTAGCCCTCTAATTCACCCACAGTAGATAATTCCTTGTTCAACACTGCATGCTAGGCGGTGTTTACATGCAAGATACAGTATATATACAGCTAAATATTAAACCTATTTCGAGCGTCCAAAGTAGCCGAAGTATCAGCTGGCTGCTTCTGTCACTGAGACAACACCGACTATACAAATGGTAGAACACACACACATACTGCCCTTGCTGTTTGTTGCCTTACCCATTAAAACACCTCAAAAAGAAAGAGAGATAGAGATAGAGATAGAGATAGAGATAGAGATAGATAGATAGAGATATATAGATAGAGATAGAGAGAGAGAGAGAGAGAGAGAGAGAGAGAGAGAGAGAGAGAGAGAGAGAGAGAGAGAGAGAGAGAGAGAGAGAGAGAGAGAAGACAGTGAGGTGACAGCAAGCACGAAAGCAGAAGGAAGGTAGGTAACATAGGTCAGTAAGCCACCAATTACAACCAGCACATAGACTTTGCAAATTGTAGGTATTAAACTTTTACCAACACGCACTTTAATATTAATGTATGGTACAACCTTCAGTTCAATTAACCAACAAACTCCAACTTCTAAACTCTTAATCCACCTTACAACAAGCAAGACACCCCGCCAAGACTAAAAAAAAAAAAAATGAACAAGAACTTACCGTACGAATGTCAGGGTGAGTTAAGTCCCTCCACATCTGGTCTCTCCCATAAGCCTATAGTCTACCTCAGTACCTACACCTGTTATATACAAACCTATTCCTTCTCTATAAACAACTGTCTATTTCCCACCACCAGCCACAACACCACTTTATAGCCTTTACCCCACAACCCCTGCTAAGTGAGGCCTTCCCATACACAACAACATTTAATAATTCAGGATACGTATGTACAATCTTGCTACAGAGGACTGCCTTACCATTCACACACGACCACTAACAACAGAGCCTCCTAAATTCCTACTATCGAAGCCTGCAAATCCACCACCATTACCACCATCACTTTCCGCATACAAGCCGAACCTTGCTCTGCACACACACACACACACACACACTGGCGGGGTGCCGATATCCAAATATACACACATGGGCTATGCATACACACATGTAAACAGGTTAATGCACGCACACACACACCACAACTCTCAATTTCCCAGTTCCCTCCCTTCTCTCTCTCTCTCTCTCTCTCTCTCTCTCTCTCTCTCTCTCTCCCCGAGCACAATTGGACTGCATCATACTCGTATATGTTTTACAGCTGTTTAATAATCCGCATACTAAAATATACACATATCCTAGTTGAAAATATATGAACACACACTTTTAAAAATATAAATAGGCTACAATTTATGCATAGTATAAGTATTTACGTTAATAGCAATATGGAAAAAGTACAGTCGCGATTAAAATTCCTGTCGCCTCTCTAGTATGACAGTGAACTTTGAGGAAAATGTTGTAAATGTGAAGGATTTTTTTGTTCTGACCTTTATTTTAAAATTTACAGTCAAGCAGAAAAAAAAAAAGTCACACACCTCCTTCAAGATTAACAAACACTCTTTTAATCATTCACCATCACAGCAGAGAAAAGATAAGCTAGATACAAGATTAAACCACTAGGCTACTGCAAAGGCTAGGCTACATCCATTGTCTCACTTCACTTAGCCTAACATTAATTACACAGAACTCAATCACTCGACACATTTTTTATCCATAACTCTGATGGGTTACAAGAATAATTATAGAGAGTGAATATTAGCTTCTGGCAAGCCTAGGGGTAATAATGACTGACACACACACACTGTAAAAATGACTGACTAACACACACATATTAAAAATGACTGACTGACACACACACAAGGTAATAATGACACACACACACACGGTAAAAATGACTGACTGACACACACACACACGGTAAAAATGACTGACAAACACACACACATACGGTAAAAATGACTGACTGACTGACACACACACACACGGTAAAGAATACACGACATCCCTCGCCTTCATATGACATCCAACCTCACACTAAGGAAACACAAGGAGTGATAATGTAAAAGGACTTGGGGAAGAGGAAGAGGAGAAGGAGGAGGAGGAGGAGGAGGAGGAGGAGGAGGAGGAGGAGGAGGAGGAGGAGGAGGAGGAGGAGGAGGAGGAGGAGGAAGAGGAGGAGGAGGAGGAGGAGGAAGAGGAGGAGGAGGAGGAAGAGAAGGAGGAGGAGGAGGAGGAAGAGAAGGAGGAGGAGGAAGAGAAGGAGGAGGAGGGGGCATTTACTGTACTCAGGAAATTAAAAAAAGGTGTATGCTCTCTTGGATACAACTCATCAAGCTCCTACATAGATAAATAGATAAATAAAGCACAGCCTAAATTCAAAATATTCCCTACCCAATTTAATGTCAATGTTGTGAATTTTATATATGTCGTCTTTATATAGCATTCTAATAGTGTCAAATTTAATCCCGGTGTAGCAGGCTGATTTCCCCCCTTAGGCCTATATTAAATTATTAGTATAAATTGTCCAACTCGTTCATCATCATCATCATTTGTTTTCTTCCATCTATCATATCTCTCATCATAACCACAACACGACGGTACCCTTGCCTTGCCTTGCCTAACCCTCCAGTGTGTAATTTTACAGTACCTACACAGAACTAACAAAAGAGAGGGGGAATACGGAGCTATAATCGACAAATTGAGTTCTATGCAAATAATAATAATAATAATAATAATAATAAGGGAAATACGTACAAAATGAATTATGTGCAAATAATAATAATAATATTAATATTAATAATAATGTCCTCTGTGTTGTCCTACTTGATGCCTGAGGATCCCACATTTCAGTCCTAAAATAGACAGAAGAAAAAAATCCCGAGACCAAAAAAAAAAAAAAAAAAAGTTATGTTCAAATCCTAAAACTTGATGCAACCGTGTGAACATTCCAAGAACTCGTCCCCCATTACCCAGAACCCAACTCAAAATTCCGGACACTCACCCCCCCGGTACTTCAAAAATATTCCTGGAACTCGTTAAGGGACCCTGTGATGTCGTCAGAAAATTGGAGATAAATGAGTCCTTCAAACACTACCGCGAAACATCACCTTTATATGGAAGGAGCTTGTTTCGTGGCGTGGTCAGGAGGAATCAGAAGCCTCCAAATTTTCATACACGATCACAGGGTCCTTAAGGGGATAGTACAGCGTTGGTAAATCTGGAGCAACTGATTCTTCTAAGCTATGTTACAAAACAGATCCCCTTCTCGTATAGGCCTACTGAAGTACTGTATAGCCTGTTTCCTGAGATCGAGATTAAGAGAGTCACTTAAAAAAATATCAAAATTCAATCTCAAAATGTTCACTGACGCACATCACCAATATCCGTCCCAACCCCCCTAAATATATATATATATACGTATAGCCAATATAATATAGTTTAGTAAAGAGAGGTGATCCCAAAAGCTATGCAACAACACCACCACCTACACAAAAACAACAAACAACACCATGCAGTTCTCATCACTCACTCACACGCCTTGCCAACCCGAGACTAGGAAGGAAGGCTGGTAGGTAGGTAGGTAGGTGGGAAGGAAGGCTGGTAGGTAAGTAGGTAATAAGGCAGGGAGGAAGGCAGGCGGGCAGGTAGGTAGGTAGGAAGGAAGGCAGGAGGCAGGCAAAGAATGATGGCAGACGCGGGCTCTCATCATGTTCGTGGTCGCATTTTAATTTCCTTGAGGACAACTACACGCTCGCGCTTGATTAAACTCTGCTCAAGCAATACCCACCGCATGCACCCAGGCAGGCAGGCAGGCAGGAAAACAAACACGTTGACAGCAACATTATCACCATCGCCTTTACCCTGCACTATCACCATCACCTACACCATTACTATTACTATCGTTTACACCATCACTATGGAATATCACTACCATTATAGGCTATCATTGCCACTATGCATCACCACTACCATTACCACCAAAACCACCATATATCACCACTACCATTAAAACCACCATCCAACAACAACAACCTGTCACCACCACCACCACCATTAAATACTCAACCAAATCTATATTAATCTTACGAAGCAAACTTACAGAAACCAACAACGTCTTTAGTTTCTCACATACTCTCGAGGCCGTTTCAGTTCATTTGAAGGTGTTACAGAACTCTCAGCCGTGACTGTAGGGAACAACATGGGGGTCGGTTGTTTACAAGTGTTTGCGAGATTACTGTGTTGTTGTATCGCGGTGAGAAGTGATCATTTGTGGTGAGGGTCTGAATGAAACCCACAACAATAACTGCATGAGGCCGCGGTACCAGGCCAAGCAAGCACAAGTAGGCTAGGCTAAGGAAGGCACACTAGGCTACAGTGATGGGACAGAAAAGTGGGGTATTTATATATTTTTATATTATGTCGAAAGTGCACATATTCCCTTTCAAGTTACATACACAACCTTAGATAAACAATTAGGGTACATTCCAGTGTTTATAAATTCACAGTGCAATTTGTCTTTGATTACAATGCAGTTCAACTACCGAAAATTCCATAAAATTAAATAAGGGAACAAGTACATTTTTCGCAAGGGGGGGGGGGGGATGAGTGTATATCAGTATATCCACACCTCCAAACACGTCCTAGTGTACCGTCGTGTATTGAATAGGGTGGTCCGAAAGTCTTGTCACCCTTACAAATGGCTCGTCCAATTGCAACTGTATGGTAAAGGGTGACAAAACTTTCGGACCTCCCTGTACATTCACGATCAATAGTCCAGCATCAGGTGAGCCACTGGAGTGAATCTTATGAACGAATATCACAGCCACCATCACCATCACCACCACCAACAACAACTCTTTCGCACAATATTTCTGGATGGAATTGGTTAAATCTTGACTAGCGTTCGTATATAATTTCCTCTCCACTTTCACACAATTTTTCAGCACGGAATAGGTTAAATCTGGACTAGTGTTCGTGTCTACTTTCCTCTCCGCAGATTATATCAAAGGTCTTTTTCCTCCGCCGAGAATATCAAAGTCCCTGAATTTATAATGAGTATAGCCTACATCCCCAAGTCCCCCTCACAGGTAGCAGCTGCATCAAGGCCCTCGGGTTTGATAAGTGTCGCCTACTGCCTCTCTCTCTTCTTACTTCATTCTGAGACGTTACATTTCCCTTTGGTTCTTCCTTTATAACTTGGCGGGCTGGTGATTCCTCCTACTTGTGCCAGGAAACAAACTAACGTACCGTAGTAACTCAGTTGGTTATACGAGTTGGTGAACCAATTTGAGGCACTGCTTGGAGGAATAAGCAGCCCCCTAATTCTCAAACTCATGCATTCCACGACAATTATGGGAATGAACACTGACATCTGAAACACAACGCCTCCACGGTGCACTGGGTTTGGTATGAGCTAGCTTTTCAAAATGTTAGGACAGCGTGTCATAACTTCCCGATAACAGAGTGCAGAGGCGAAACAGCAGAGGGATTGTATCTAGACCCTCAGGCACGACAGGAGTTGGTACGAGTGTATAAACAAGACGCACAGCCAACGAAACAGCGGGGGGTTGATTGGCAGGTGGCCGAGCTTGTCTCACACTTCACCCTGCGTTCCAAAGTGTATCGTACGGCACAGAGCTACTGATAGTGTATAGCCTAGTGACTCGACAAGCTGATGTAGTCTATCTTTTCCACAACTGAAGGAAGATGGAAGGAGGAAGGTAAGGGAGGTAGGAGTAAGAGGGAGAGAAGGAGAAAGGAGTGTAAGGAAAGAGGGAAGTAGGAGTGTAAGGAAAGAGGGAAGTAGGAGTGTCATGAGGAAGAGTTTATTAGCAGAAGTGTAAAGCAGGAGGAAGCAAAAGTTAGAAAAGAGTTTAGTTGGAGTGTTAAAAGAGTTAGAAGTGTGAAGAAGCAAAACTGTAAGGAAGACTTTAATAGTAGGGATGAGATTGAAGATGTAGTCAGCTAAGAGTGTATGAAATTAAGAGTTGGCCTACCGTACCATAGTAAGAGGGAAAATGAAGGTGGAATAAGAGTGTAAGGGAGAGTTTAGTAGCAGAAGTGTGACAGAACTTTATCAGCCTTTATGAGTGTGAAGAAGAGAGTTTAGGAAGAGGAGTGTGAAGGAGTGTGTGTTGAAGCAGGAGTGTGAAAGAGTGTGTGTTGAAGCAGGAGTGTGAAGGAGTGTGTGTTGAAGCAGGAGTGTGAAGGAGTGTGTGTGTAGAAGGGTACAGCAGCTAGGGAGGAGTTGTGGTGGTGTGGGGTGCAATTAA
The DNA here is from genome assembly GCA_034508575.1 of Petrolisthes manimaculis. Taxonomy (NCBI): domain Eukaryota; kingdom Metazoa; phylum Arthropoda; class Malacostraca; order Decapoda; family Porcellanidae; genus Petrolisthes; species Petrolisthes manimaculis. Next base: position 21,277 of record JAWZYT010006795.1, read on the forward strand.
AACGGTCTCTAAGTTACCACCGCCCACTGTGACTCTCTCTACCCACCTAGCCTAACCTCTCAGCCATGCACTGACTGCCCTACCCACGTACCCATTCGCTCACCCACCTAGGCTACCTATTCACTTATCTACCTTCCTAACAACTCTCACTTGATCACATATATTTACATTCATCATCTAACTGGGAGGGAAGGAAGGAAGGAAGGAAGGAAGGAAGGAAGGAAGGAAGGAAGGAAGGAAGGAAGGAAGGAAGGCAGGCAGGAAGGTAGGTAAGCAGGAAGGCAGGCAGGCAGGCAGGCAGGAAGGAAGAAGAGGCAGGCATGCAGAGCCAAGGCCGCGGGGAAGGAAGCCTCTTGGCATGCACGGCCGCCCCCAGGAAAGTGTGTGCTGATTTATATGCTCTTTGTGCCTGGCTGGGCCGTGAGGAGCTTGCTGAGTGCCGAGTGCCAGGCTGAGACGTCCAGGCGAATACATACATGTCCAGTCTAACTCAGCGGGTTGTCTTCCCTTGCAGTCCAATTCAGTAGTACCGGTACGTTAATTAAAGAGGGGGGAAAGATACATAGCCTAGTGAGCACTCCATAGTAACGCTAACATACTGTATAATTATATAAGACTTGTCAATTTAATACGGGCACAGTACAACACTTAGTATGTGTGGTAATGAACAATAGAAGTCTGGGGAAACATTCAGGGTGGTATTTAGTGAGGGACTAGCTGGGGTGTCAACTCTGCCACACACTACCTTCCTTCATCCATTTTAACCCCATAACTAAACAAAGACCTGTCACTAAAAACACCTTTCTTTTCTGTCATTAGTGTGTCCAAAATAATGTATGTAAAATGGTAAATACTTTCATACTTTCTGTCACTAGTACGTCCAAACTAATGTGTACTGTACTGTATGTAAATGGTAAATACATTCTTTCCTGCCGTCAGCACCCCTTAAAGAAATAATATGTTAAATGAGGTATTGAAGATGCTGAGTACCGGTTCATACTCTATTGTGAATGCCATGGGTGTACAAGTCGTCAAGGGTGAGTGGAGGTGGCTTGGCTTTACATACTATATATATACGTGTACAAAGAGCCAGGTGGACGGCCGCCCTTCCTTCCCTCCCTCGGTCCCTCGTGGCTGCCTTACGACTCTTGGTGGAATCCTTAAAGACTCTTGCATGCACAGGTGGCCTACTACTCCTCCTCCTCCTCCTCCTCGTTCCCCTCTCCATCCTACCCCTCTCTTCCTCCTTCCCTCCTCTTGCTCCTCCTACCCCTCTCTTCCTTCTTCTCCTCCTCCTCTTGCTCCTTCCACTCCTCCTCCTCTAACACTTTGCTCTCCTTCCGTATATACTATGACGAATTATTTCAATGCATAACAGTATTAATAAGCAGAGCGTTCACACACCTCAAGTTTATAGCCTATACCTCCGCCAGGTTCTGAAAGTTTTAACTTAGGACACAGATAATATAATAATACTGTACCCACTTTTTCACCCTCAATAATTCATCTCCCAAGGGACATATAAAACATTTTCCTGCATCAAGATCTATATCAAGTTATCCGTCATGGTGATTGTACGTTTATGCTCAACACTATATTTCTAACTACATGAAACGGACAAAATGAGATAATTAGAACATATTTGGGTTTTATTCAGGAGTAGAGATGCCGAGGCAGTATTTCCCCTTCATTTGCTCTGAACTGTACAGCATTAAAGCAGCTTGTGGTGTGGCGTCGCCTCGTTTAATTCCCCTTAAAGAGATCTTGGCATAACCTAGCTAGGCTCTCTGGTAAATTGAAGGCGTATGACTCCTCCAAACTCAACCAATTAACAGCAACTATCCCGAGGCAGTCTGTTTCGTGGGATAGTTTGAAGGAATCAGTAGACTCTAAGCCGCTAAGACCACCCACACACACACACACACACACACCGAGACCCATAATGAGATGAGCATGTATTAACCCCACCCTCACCAAGTTGCTTTACTAAGTCACTCGTGAAGTTGGGTTGCCTGGAGCGATCTTTTTTTTTTTTTAACTGGTGGCGAAAATCCACTTATTCCCTTTTTGGTAGCTACGATATTATGAACTTAAATACACGTTTGGCGTACGGTACATTTTATTTATAAGTTGCATAAGTTGTGTAAATTTCTGATACTTACTGGTCCTACTTTCACTAGCCTAATCGTATGTGGTTAATATGCATACTGTACGATACTAAATATGAAGTGTATAATTCTGATTCGTCTTCAATTTAATAACCTGAATTATTTACGATGCGCTTCTCCTTAAATGGTACCGTATAAAATCAGAAAATGTTATTATCCTACAGTAATCGTATAAGGATAGCGTTCACTCCCTTTCCCTTTCCGACGTAGAAGAAATAATTAACGGGGTATAAATTATAGCACATTGTTTTGAGTGGTAAATCGGGAGCAAATGATTCCTCCGAACTACTCCAGGCAACTAGATACCATTATTTTTTCTTCATCTGGGTCTGTTTCCTGGTATACTTTGGAGGAATCAAGGCGCTCCAATCTCTAAAACGTATACTATCTATCCCCTTAAATATAATAGGTTAGGTTAGGATTTTCAGTGGCGCATATTCACAGCACACTCGACATAGGCCTACATACTGTACACTTAAGTTACCAAATCGTAGTCATAGTTATTGTTACACTAAGTTACCAAATTGTTGTCATAGTTATTGTTACACTAAGTTACCAAATCGTTGTCATAGTTATTGTTACACTAAGTTACCAAATTGTTGTCATAGTTATTGTTACACTAAGTTACCAAATCGTTGTCTTAGTTATTGTTACACTAAGTTACCAAATCGTAGTCTTAGTTATTGTTACACTAAGTTACCAAATCGTTGTCATAGTTAGGCTACTGTGCGAGTGAATGGTTACGCTATATAAGGTACAATAATTCGGTATATGTAATAATATTTTCCTGTGTTGACTAAAGGCAAGAAGAAGCTCTGTTTTTGTCACCACCGATGGACTGAAAAACGAATGAGAGGCGTTCAGTGTCTTGTCCAATTTAGTCCCGAGATGACTGGACACATTGCATTATTTTGAAGGAGGATAAGTCGTTGTAAGAAGGAAAGGTGGATGAAGGTAGGATAGGCTAATAGTGTTCCCGAAAGACTGAATGAGAGTACAGCATCCCGGTCAGATCTTGTATTTAGAAGTTGGTACGAAGTCACACACACAATACAATAATTATTTTTTATGTTAATATTGCATTGTTTTAATTTACTACCGGTAGATTGACACAGTGCCTATTAGACATTACTTTCGTTAATAACATACACCTCAAGAATCAAATAAAAATAACCGTACATGTCGAATCAATACCTGCTTTCCGCCAGCCCTCCCTCCTGTTATACATACCCCAGGGGAACCGCGAACCCCTGGACTCCTAACTAGTGGAATGGTCATAGAGGGTGAAATTAGCGAGGATGGAGGGGGAGGGCAGGATTACATGATGGTCGCTAGGCTCATCTCCAGGCTTAGTTTCCCCTACTTTGTGCCACACTTGCTTGAGGCCACACTACGATACCATCATCACTACCAATATCGCTGCTATCATCACTACAGTAGATCCTCAATATTATAACAACAACATATTTAACAACTTGACATTTAGGATAACTTAGTAGATAACGAAGTCTGTATTAAAATGGATAACAGAAGCACGGAATTTTTTTTTTGGATTTTGGTGGTCTTCAATGAAGGGAAGAGTATAAAAAATCTCTGTAGCCTACTTTGTCAGCAGAAATACTAATAATGAAAACTATACCATACCTATAAACCCCCTAAGCTAACAGTATATAGTGCAGCTGTTCCTCAATCCACAGGTATATATAAATGTTGGTATGGTATATTCATCACCATCACCACCACGTATTCACCATCATCATCATCGTCATCATTAACTATTGTAATCAAAGCCCCAATTAAAAAGTGTTCTTATGGAATAGAAACTGCGGTATTAATTTTCAATGTGGACTAATTACGCGTCAACAATTGTCATGGTATCATAATTAGACACTCACCACGTCCAATAGGCGAGCCAGGCAGTGTACAATTGCGGACAAAAGTAAGGTCTCGGGCCTCCCATTCAGGATATGAATAGATTAGGATAATACATAGGGGTACGGTATATAGGTTTCACATTATGTAGACTGTATAGTAGATAAACGCTTAATCTGTTAAATATGCACTTACTCCCTCATCTCATTAGAGTACTTGTTTTGTGTTGGTAGCTAATAATAATAATTGTTATTATACTTCACTCATCATGGCAATATGAGGTTAAACATTATATATAGTAAAATAAACTTAAATTTATATGATAAAGTATATTCATGAAAATTAATTATCTAACCTTGAACGGTACAAACAAATATAGCCTACACTGCCGGCCAAGACATTATATTTTTACATAAAACATTAACTTTACCTACAAAACTAAGTAGGCTAATTAACTACAATTTATAAAGAGCGGAATCTACTCAACACATGAATTTGGGTCATATGAATTGACAGGGTATTGGTATATTTACAATTAAAAAGCCGCTGTGGTATATAATTACGCCTATACACTTGCAATTTTATATAACAATAATAGTCTTTTGCACGAGTACAATACTGATTGCCTAATAAACAATATTTCTCTTGAAAATGTATAAGTCGAAAAATAATGATGCTTGGTATAATTCCAGTTCAAAATTGGTCTTAATACTGTGACAAATGCAAACACGTTTCTCCTATTTAACCTATTTCTACTATTTACTATTTAACCTATTATGAAGATGCCTAGGTCTATCTTAAATTTGTAATATATCTACGGTATTTCCATATTTAGTTTACGGTAATTACTTTATTTATTTTCCTTACTTAAACATTCACTTACAATAGTTTAGGTTTCATGATCGTACAAAACTAGGCTATAAACGAACCCCGGTAGTTACTCAATAACCCGTACCGTACGTGTATTGCTTTCATAATTGCACGACCCAATAATGTTTTGAGTTTGTAAAGGGCAGGAGTAGTAATAGACACGTTTACATCAGTCTGTCAGCGGCCGCATACAGTTCTGCTAACCATCAATCACTTACGACCCTTATGAAACTAAAAATAATATCAAATACGACAACAATATAACGTAGCCATAACCAACATCCCCGCTTTTTTTAAAAAGGTTCACAGATAAAAACAAAATATTCCACCGGTTTTTAATCTCGTGAGTGGTAAAGACCTCTTGTCCGCTACTGTATAATGTCAAAACCGCAGGGAAAAACAGAGTGAAGTGTATTCGGCCTCAATAAATGTCAGCTGCCAATCAAGCCTAATTAATCTGGGGTTCAGCAGATGGATCCACGTCACGGCATGAAGCATCGACCTCCCGGGAAAATAAAATACTCACTTAGGACCGATTTCGCAGTCGATTTGTTAGCTACCAAACCACCAGAACTTCTGACGGACTGATAAAATAAGATACCACTAATGGAAAGGTAACAATTTGCTTCATATGCCGCACAATGATGTGACTTAGGAGCTCTGTGGAAATATCGAGTACGTACGGTACCGGTACCCTACACATCATTATCCTACGTTCCGGACAATGAATTAATTCTTTTGTAATTCTTGTTTAATAGGTTTGTCTTGCATTTATATATTGTTTATGAGGCTGGTGTTATAAATTGTTTTTTACGTATCTTTTCCATATTTTATACATTTTAATAAGAGTTTTCCTACTCCAGTGGACCTGCTCATCAGTTACTTCACAACTGGAGTGTGGACCTGCTTATTCAGTTATCCTTCTGGTAAAACCATGGCATGTGCTGTTTTCCTTTGTTCAGGGTGTGGGTTGAAAGTATGCTCACTAAAATCAACCAACAATAGTACAGTTGGCCACACATGAATCTGGTTTGGCTCGTTACTTGTGAGGTAGCTACAAAAGAAAGGAAAGTGAAAAAAAGATGTAGTTTGTTGACATGCAGACAGTAAAATATTATTACTGTCTTTTTGTCAACAAACTATAACTTTTGCTCACTTTCCTTCCTGTTGTAGTTGTCTCACAAGTAGCGAGGCGTACCAGATTCATATGTGAGCAACTGTACATGTAAACCAGAGCCATGGTACTGTACTGTACATAGCAGCTAAGAAGCTTAGCCTATACAGTTTGCTACTGCTTCCTCTATTGTGTGTGTAACTGACAGTAAAACAAAATAAATTACTGTACAAGTCTTATAATAGCATACCGCACATATAATATTATACACTACAGCACTCCAAAGTTTAGGCTATATTGGAGATCAGAACGCGCACAACGTAACTCATTTAAAGTTACTTTTATAATTCATTGTATAGTTATCGTTATAATGCAATAGTTGGGGTTTCATTGATTTCCCTAAACTTTCGATAATAAAAACAAAAAAACGCTCTCGAACAAAAGGTATGAACGAACTTATCTAGTCCATATAGTTAGGCTAGTTGGATATTTTATTATTTTTATAAATTAGTAGGTTGGTGTACCGCAGACATGGGATCGACCAACACCTAACATTTATCCCGTCACTTGACTTGTTACATGGTATGGAGGGGGGGGGCAACCAGGTGAGTAGTATACCTAAAGTTAGGTTATTTGGAAAAGTTTGTTGTTACCCTCCAAATAGATTCCTGTGCCTAATTATTGGCCACTTTGTACTGATTACTCCAAACTATGCCACAAAACCCAGATTCCTATTATTAACACATGGGTGTTGTGTGTTTTCCGGCAGTTTGGAGGAATCAGCATCCCTCCAGCATCTCTACATTAAGGGGATAGATATTTTCTTGTTGGTGAAATGGAAGGTCTGTGATTTCTACAAGCTATGCCTTACTGACGGCCTTACAGTTACTTTAATGAGGGATGTTTCGTGGCAAAATTTGGAGGAATCACTAGTCCACCAAGATTCTCTCGTTAATGGGATGGTACAGAGCTGGAGAATCTGGATCAATTAATTTCTCCAAACTAATACATGCAATAAGCCACGATTATTTTTGTTGATCTGGTCCTGTATCCTGGCATACTCTGGAGGAATCAAAGCACTCCAGTGTGACAAAAGTGTATTATCCCGTTAATTAATTACCTTTATGATGTCTGAAGTGATGAGTGCAGCAAGGTACTTCCACATATCCGCTGTTGGCCTGGGCTTGTTGTTGCTGCTGTTGTTGTTGTTGTTGTTGTTGCTGATCATCGGACAACACCACGGAAGTTTGGAGTAGCAGTGACAGAGTTGTGAGTACCACCACAGTCCTCCACTCCACCACACAACCACACCAACAAAACACTCGTGGTGGGGTCGGTAGCCACGCCATGACTACAACTAAACTAACTTAACAAAACTTTAACTAAAAACTTGCTGCCTCTCTCGGACTGTATAGCAAACTATTCGAATTCAATTTTTCCCTTCCCTCGCTCTCACACACACTTGTACGAAATAACTAATGAAAGCCCCGCACAAACCTATTACTATTAGAAGGATAAACCAAACCAAAAATGAAAAAAAAGGACAGGGAGTAGACTAACAGTGTGAGGATAAACCCAACCAAAATATCTTCCAAACAAACCAGTAAACAAGTAAGTAAACAAAAATGAAAAAAAAAGGACAGGGAGATGAGTAGAGTGCGTGGGTCAGTCCATGGTATAAGTACACGCTCTCAAAATTCCAAACTTCCTCGTCAAACTATAGACTTATCACTTTATGTGTGGGATTCTAGAGTAAATGTAAGATATCTGCCGCGGTATAGCTTTCCATTCCGTCAGTAAACACAGCGATAGTGGGAATTCATAGCGCAAGAGATGCAGAGGGTCGGAGCGAATCACATACGTACTCCCACTCTCACAGCCAAGTAAACACTGCCTGTGTGTTTACGTGCCGCTTCGTTTTACGTCCGCGAGTCGGCGCTGTAATCGGCTCGGAGCGCGAGATTATTTTCTGCACACATACTTGCCTTCCGCTGGCATATCTATCTACACTCTTACTCATCACGACTCAAACTTAGTATACCGATATATTTACAGTAGTACACATACCCTGCTTTATGTTAACTGTACCGGGATAACTTTCCACACCACAAATGTCATTCTGAAACCGAAGCATCTTCCTTACCCAACTAGCCTATCCTAACCCTAGCTGAGTTTGGCATTGCGCTACAAACTTAGATCCGCAGGACATTACACTATTTTTGGGCGGGAAGGTTCTCAGTTCCAGAGGGAGGGTAGATTAGCCCCGGAAGGTTGCTTTGGTCCATGTAATGTTATAGTTGTGGCTTGTTGGTTTGTCTGCCGAGATGAGCATGTTTGCCTGCAGAAAATAATTTTGATCTTCCCCAGAACTCTAAGTTGCCAATTTCTTTAGGATATTCTTGTCACGCGTCAAAACTATTATTATTTATTTTTTTATCCGGGGATCTTGGCGTTGATAATATAGTAAAATTTATTAAGTTGATTTAATTGCGATGCTTACACACGAGAGAGAGAGAGAGAGAGAGAGAGAGAACGAGAGAGAGAGAAGCCAGCATCACACGAGAGAGAAGCCAGCATCACACGAGAGAGAAGCCAGCATCACACGAGAGAGAGAAGCCAGCATCACACGAGAGAGAGAAGCCAGCATCACACGAGAGAGAGAAGCCAGCATCACACGAGAGAGAGAAGCCAGCATCACACGAGAGAGAAGCCGGCATCACACGAGAGAGATAGAGATAGAGATAGATAGATAGAGAGATAGAGATAGAGATAGAGATAGATAGATAGATAGATAGATAGACAGAGAGAGAAGCCAGCATCACACGAAAGAGGGAGAGAGAAGCCAGTATCACACGAAAGAGAGAGAGAAAAGCCAGCATCACACGAAAGAGAGAGAGATAAAAGCCAGCATCACACGAGAAAGAGAGAGAGAGTAACCAGCATCACCTGCAGTGCTTGTTCCTAATTTATGGCCACTCCAGACAGTCGTAGTGTAACAATTCCACTTTAGTTAGCCGGCTAAGCTTGTTTGTTTACCTTCTTTCACACTGTCGAATCCATACTCCTTCCAACCTGCTTGCTGTTTGTTACCCTCGTTTGTACAGCCACCAACAAATGAGGAGTTGCCTTTCGTACCAAGCCAAGAAGCACATAATACAATTGCGTAAGTTGAACAGGTCTGTGAACTGAAGCGTAAGGGAAGTGAATGAGTGTGTGGGAGTGGTGTGGGTGAATGAATGTGGGACTTAGGGTGAGAGTAAATAATTTGGAGTAGGGTGAGAGTGAATGAGTGGGGGGTGAGAGTGAATGAGAGTTGGAGTGAGTGCAGGTGTTAGGATGAACGTGAATGTGTGGAAAGTGGGTGAGGGTGATGATGAATGAGGATGAGTAAGCATGAGGGTGAACGGGGATGAGTAAGTTTGAGGGTGAATGAGGGTGCGAGGAAGTCTGAGGGGTGAGAGTGCCACCTACACGAACCCACAGTAAACTTTTCAATTTGTGTGAAAAAAAGTAGGCGTGTTTGGAGACTCTCTCTCTCTCTCTCTCTCTCTCTCTCTCTCTCTCTCTCTCTCTCTCTCTCTCTCAAGTTCGTACTGTCCACATCCTGCATTCTCACTGGCTATTTACCTATAAATATATCTATCAAAACATTTATAAGTTGTGCCAAAATACTTATTATTAATTGTACAGTATGTATGTATGTTTTACTTATTTGTCCATATATCTCCTTAGCTCTCACTGTACCAACTTACATATGTGTTTATGTATGAAGGAATGTATGTCTGCATTACATATCTTTCAATCTATCTATTTACTCACCTATCCATCTCTCCACAACCAAACACGCACTACACTTATCCCTCAATTCCCATTTTTTCCTCCTTCCTATTTTGTTCTTAAGACTTTTTTTTCCCTTTTCCTTTATCACCTTCGTCACGAACGTCGAAAATATGGAAGGAGGGAGAGAAGGAATGACGGTAACAAAGAGAGGAAGCAGGAATATATTAAGAAGAAATAAATAATAAAGGAAGAACACACGGAGGGAGGGAATTAAGGAAGGAATGAGGGAGGGACAGAGGGAAGGGAGGAAGGATAGACAGAGGAACAGAGGGAAGGAAGACAAGAGAGACAGTGGGAAGGAAGGAACGGGGGGCCGAGGGAAGGAAGGAACGGGGGGCCGAGGGAAGGAAGGAACGGGGGGCCGAGGGAAGGAAGGATGGAAGGACAGAAATAAGGAAGAAAAGGACAGAAAAATATGGAAGGAAGGGTAAGGTGATGGTTTTTTTTTCCCTGCCTGTCAGTTAAGCCTCCCTTCCTGCCTATCAGTCTGTTTATCCACACACAAGATTATCGACAAATAAAAGAGAAGGAACAAACTAATCTCCTCCCCACCTCAAAAAAAAAAAAAAATATATATATATATATATATATATAGAGAGAGAGAGAGAGAAATAAAAAAATGTATATATAAATGGTTGAAGTTCAATCACGCAGTATAAAGGAATCAAAGACATGTAAACTGCAACGACAAACAATATAACAGAATGGTGTGTATGTGTGTGTGTGTCAACGAAGGCCGACTGCTATTGTGAACTGCTACGACAAATAATATAGCAAAATGGTGTGTATGTGTGTGTGTGTGTAACGAAGGCTGACTGTTATTACGAACCGCTACGACAAATAATATAGCAAAATGGTATGTGTGTGTATGTATGTGTGTATGTGTGTATGTGTGTGTGTGTATGTATGTATGTGTGTATGTGTGTGTCTGTGTGTCTGTGTGAATAAAACCAAAGTGCTATTGTTATCCTATTCATCAGCGACTGACAATATGTACACAAAAGAAACGTCGTCGCCTCACCGATCGTTTCTTGAAAGAGAATAATAATATAAATCCCGATTTATCTAATGGGCTTGACAAAATCGATACACTTGGTAAATAATTCCGATCTATCTTAATGGGCTTGACAAAATCGTTACACTTGGTCAAATTTACAGTAAATATCAAGATACAACATGGGAACACAAATGGATTATTATTCTATAGATTTACAGTATCTGATACGGTACTTAAGAGGAGATTCTTTAGTTTGTTAATTGGAAGTTCTCTGATTCCTTCAAACTATGCCAGAAAACAGACGCCCACAATGGTACTAACACTATATCTGTTTCGTGGCATCATTTGGAGGAATCAGAGACCTTCCAATTCACCGAAAAGAGAATCTCCACTTAAGTTTTCAGGAATGCATGCAAAAAAAAAAAAAAAAAAAAAAAAAAATTGTCTATAACTGAAGATGGTCCAAAATGCAATACATATCAAAATACAAACGTGCACTACAAGGAATTTATTGTATAGATATAGATCCATCTCATGTGGCACTTTATTGTTCGAAGAGAGGTAGGTATAAATATGTCACAGAACAAGGGCACACCCGTACTTTATACACGAGAGAGAGGCGAAGAAAAAATATAGGTCCCTCTTTTTTCTTCGCCTCTCTTAATTATGGGTTTCTTTCCTTTCGTTCCTCCCCTTTTTCTCTTTCCATCCTTTCTTCATTCCCTTTCTTTCCATTCCTTTTCTTTTCATCCTTCCTTCTATCCTTTTCTTCCACCCTTCCTACCTTTCCATCCACCTTTCCTTTCCTTTTTTCCACCCATCCTTATCTTCCATCTTTCCACCAATCCATCCTTCCATCTTTCCATCCATCCTACCTTCCATCCACATTTCCTTTCCTTTTTTCCACCCATCCTTATCTTCCATCTTTCCACCAATCCATCCTTCCTTCTTTCCATCCATCCTACCTTCCATCCACCCTTCCTTTTCTTCCAACCTTCCTTCCTTCCTTCTCAGCAACATGACAACATGATGGGAAAAAACTAATGTGAGGTAATAACAAAAATTTACGAGAAGGACTCAACTGACCAGAAGATTAGACACCACAGTTCTTTATTATTTTATTTTTATATATTTATCTCATGATTGTTTTTTTTTTTTTTTTTTTGGCGGGTGGAGGGATCGTTTTTAAGGGACCCTGTGATGTAGTGAGAAGAGAGAGAGAGAGAGAGAGAGAGAGAGAGAGAGAGAGAGAGAAGGAGGTGGTTTCGAGGCATATAGTCTATAGTCAGGAAGAATCAGAAGTCTCCATCCAATTCTCGTCCACGATCACAGGGACCTTAATGTCTTGTCTCAGATGGGTGGGTTGTTGTTGTTGTTGTTGTTGCTGTTGTTATTTTTGTTGCTCTCTCTCTCTCTCTCTCTCTCTCTCTCTCTCTCTCTCTCTCTCCTATATAGTTTTCAGTTTCCTTCTGTATTTTCATTCACAACATATTTACACAAAGTATGTACACAACTACAATATCCTATAATATGTTTAGCTACAATCTGTATGTGAATATAATATAAGATGTAATAAATTTAGGCAACCGGTATGTTTTTTGCCACATAAAGAAAAAATATAATTAATGGGCAGAGTCAGAGTCAGGTTTCAGTACTCACGCAAGGCAACCCCCCAATGTTCACGAGACGAGACGGCTTCATCCTTATCACTTTACCTGCAGGAGAAAGATAAAAAAAGGGTTAAATACACAAAAAGACAAATATAACACAAACACAAATCCACATGCACTCTCTCTCACACACACACACACACACACACACACACACATACACACACACTTATAATTATTTTTCGAGATCTAGTGTACAAAATATATTCCAAGTTTATTATGTATAAGAAAAACTTGGAGTCTTACAAAATCCCACGAACAAAATCTCAAGAGTGACAAAGAGGATTGGAGGAAAAATTACTGTGTTATAACGTTTTCAATAACACGTTTCTCTGATGATGATGAAGATGATGGTGGTGGTGGTGGTGGTGGTGATGATAGTGGTGGTGATGATAGTGGTGTTGGTGGTGGTGGTGGTGATAGTGTTGGTGATGATGATGGTGATGTTGGTGATGATAGTAGTGGTGGTGGTGGTTTTTGTGATGATTATAGTGGTAGTGGTGGTGGTGGTGGTGGCTCACTCACCCTAACACACTCATATTCATCTCTCTCTCTCTCTCTCTCTCTCTCTCTCTCTCTCTCTCTCTCTCTCTCTCTCTCTCTCTCTCTCTCCTGCCGACCCTGAACATTCATTTACCCATTATAATTTCCCCTTCGACCACCCTTATTGCCACCAACACCACCCTCATCCATCTCTCTCTCTCTCTCTCTCTCTCTCTCTCTCTCTCTCTGCGTGTGTGTGTGTGATTTGTTTTTCTTTTCATTCTCACTCTTACATCCACCAGCCTCAACCTTCTCTCACTCACTCTCTCACACTCACACACTTCTTCGCTCACTCACATAATCATCCATCACTTCTTTTCCTTTCCCTCCTTCTATCCTTTCCATCTGTCTATTTCCCTTCCCATCCATCTTTTCTCTTCCCTTCCTCCACCCTTCTCGCTCGCTCTCTCACTCGCCCACTTTCTCTCCCTTCCTTCCTTCCTTCCTTCCTTCTCGTGAGGTAGTCAGTCAGTACTCTCTTCCTTCCCTTCCTTCCTCTCTTCCTCTTTTAGTTATTTCTTCCATTCCCTTTCCTCCATCTCTGTATCTTTCATTTC
>JAWZYT010006796.1:0-17843 GCA_034508575.1 Petrolisthes manimaculis
GGAAGATTCACCACCCAAAACAATGTGTTATTATGTACTCCCTTAATTCTAAATCCCCCTTGGCTCGGGGCTTTTGTTTCCAAGTAAGGGTTTATCATTTAGCTTATATGGATTATATTAGAAGACAGACGTGGGTGGGTTAGGTGAGGTTACGTTATAGGTGTGAGTTTGTTACGTTATAGATGTGGGTTTGTTACGTTATAGATATGGGTTTGTTACGTTATAGCTGTGGTTTGTTACGTTATAGATGTGTGTTTGTTACGTTATAGATGTGGGTTTGTTACGTTATAGCTGTGGGTTTGTTACGTTATAGATGTGGGTTTGTTACGTTATAAATGTGTGTTTGTTACGTTATAGGTGTGTTTGTTACGTTATAGATGTGTGTTTGTTACGCTATAGATGTGGGTTTGTTACATTATAGCTGTACTGATCGTCGTGTTTTTTTAAGGGTATGTTTTCCTTCACCGCTTTTGTGTACTCAATAATAAAATAAGGGACATGTAGCGTAAAAGGAGTTCGGAGAGAGACCGAATTGAAGTGAGGGTGTATTTGTGAAAGAGATAAAGGTACAAAGACAAGATGCAGTATAATAATGTGTGTGTGTGTGTGTGTGTGTGTGTGTGGCGGGGGAGGTTTCAAAGGTATGAGAGAATGCAGCGATTTTCAGAAGAGAGAGATTGGGCTGAGGTGAATGCCTGAGAAAGACAGTGAAAGGAAGAAAGAGGATTTTAATTGCGTTAAAGTGAGGATAGTACAAGAGAGAGAGAGAGAGAGAGAGAGAGAGAGAGAGAGAGAGAGAGAGAGAGAGAGAGAGAGAGAGAGAGAGAGAGAGGAGAGAGAGAGAGAGAGAGAGAGAGAGAGATAGTACAATATATCAGGTGAAGTAAACATCTAAGAAAAAGGGGAGGAGAACAGAGAATAAAGTACCGTACATAGCAACACATCTGAAGGAAGAGGCATTGGTTAGGGGTGGGTGGGTGGAGAGGATTCCAGGAGGTTATGGGTGGATGGGTGGGAGGGGGAGAGGAGAGAGAGGGGGGAGAGAGAGAGGGAAGGGGGTGAAGAGAGAGAGAGAGATAGAGGGGGTAGGGGGTCGAGAGTGAGAGAGAGAGAGAGAGAGAGAGAGAGAGAGAGAGAGAGAGAGAGAGAGAGAGAGAGAGAGAGAGAGAGAGAGAGAGAGAATGAGAGAGAGGGGGGGAGGAGAGAGAGGAAGGAAGGGAGGGAGGGTGTTTCAGGGTGGAGGTGGCCGCTTCAATTTGTATGTAGATGGAAGGGAGGGTGAGGGAAGATAGAGGGAGCAGCTTCCGTGACACACAAGGCAGATATTGCACCGCCAGCCGTGCCTTGATACCCCAGGGGAGAAACAGTCCAACACACGTTTCCTCACACAACTATTCCTTATAAGGGTTGTAGCTGTCACTCATGTTCTAAAGGGGGTTGTTTGGGCTGCTGTTGTTGTTGTTGTTGTTATTGTTGTTGTTCCACCCACTCATGTTCTATAGGTTGTTGGTGTTGTTGTTTTGGTTGTTATTGTTGTTCCAAAACTCATGTTCTATTGCTTGTTGTTGTTGTTGTTGTTGCCTTTTTCACCACTCATGTTCTATAGGTTGTTGTTGTTGTTGTTGTTGTACCAAAACTCACTGCGCGTTTGTTCCCGTATTGTTGTTTTTATTATTTTTTCTCTGGAGTTTACTGAAAGATTTATTCCATTACCTGTTCTTTCACTTAGGTTCTGTCCCTTCGTGGCTGTACTGTCTGTTCTTCAGTTGAGGGAACATAATAATCTCTCTCTCTCTCTCTCTCTCTCTCTCTCTCTCTCTCTCTCTCTCTCTCTCTCTCTCTCTCTCTCTCTCTCTCTCTCTCTCTCTCTCTCAGTCGGCACTCTTGATTAGATAGTTCGTCAATCATCTTTCTTTTTCTCACATCCAATCACCTTCATTACATTATGGCCTACTCTGTATTCTTATCAAGTTAAGATTACATAGTGAAAATATAAAGTGTAATAAATGGAGAGATAGAGAGCCAAGAGAGAATGAGTGACGTAGCATCCCTCGTGTGAGAGATAAGAGAAAAGGAGAGAGAGAGAGAGAGAGAGAGAATGAAAGACGTAGCAATTCTCTTGTGTGAGATAAGAGAAAGTGAGAGACGAGAGAGATATGAGAAAGGGAGAGATTATACTGGAGAGAATTAGGGACACGGCATTCCTCTTGTGAGAGATAAGAGACAGGGAGAGATGAAAGAGGAAGGGAGAGAAAATGCGAGATGAGAGAGAATGAAGGAGATGGAGACAGAAGAGAAAGGGAGAGAAAAGGAGAGAAATAGACGAGAGAGAAAGGAAGAGACAACGATAGAGAATGAGACACAAGAGATAAGAGAGAGATAGAGACAGATAGTGGGAGTTGTCATCACACAGTACCGTCGTGTGTGTGTGTGTGTGTGTGTGTGTGTGTGTGTGTGTGTGTGTGTGTGTGTGTGTGTGTGTGTGTGTGTGTGTGTCGGTGGACCTCTATACACCCACAACCAGCCTGAGGCACGGCGAGTAATCTCAGGTAACAAAAGAAGCAATCCTACACACACACACACACACACACACACACACACACACACACACACACACACGCACGCACACACACACACACACACACACACACACACACACACACACACACACACACACACACACACACACACATACACACGAACCTACACACACACACACACACACACACATGCATATATACAGTAGTTGACTATATACTGTTAACTCTAAAACTTTCGTTCCTCCTCTAAACAGTGACTTGACAATGTCTAAACTTGCTACATAGGGTACAAGGTTAATATTAATAATTAGGCATAAGAATTTAGTGTGCATATAGCCTATATATATATATTATATTTATATATATATATATATATATATATATATATATAGTAACTTGATATGTACACAATATGTATAACTATATATGTGTGTAATAATGTTAATAATATACGGTGTGCGTGTGTGTGTGTGTGTGTGTGTGTGTGTGTGTGTGTGTGTGTGTGTGTGTGTGTGTGTGTGTGTGTGTGTGTGTGTGTGTGTGTGTGTGTGTGTGTGTGTGTGTGTGTGTGTGTGTGTGTGTGTGTGTGTGTGTGTGTGTGTGTATGTGTATAATATCTTGAGCCACACTTTTACAATAGGGTAATAACACGTTGCGTCACCTCATCGCTCATCATCTAAACACTGGCGGAGATGAGATGAGAAAAGGGACAAAACTTTGGTGTTGTGAAGAGTGCAAGTTTATAACAACCTCAGCCAAACGACCTAATATCACACACGAAGAGGAGACACACACACAACTTTTTTAAAAGGACATATTGTGTGCCCTGTATGAAAATAAGGAGCTTGTGGGAGGCAAAAATTACGTATATATACACATTTTTATATAATACTGTGACAACCCTTGAAAAGCCTCTATTTATCATTTTTCACGACTGCTTCTACTCGTACATGTCAAGGGCTGAAGGGGAAAAGTCACTATTAAAGGGGTATTACACTTTTGGTACACTAGAACTCCTCGATTTCTCTAAATTATGCCAGGCAGCAGGATTGGATGAATACAATTAATGGAAGCTGTTGTTGCAAATTACTGGTGGCTGTTGTTGCTTGGAATAGTTAGCACAAAATGAATCAATTGCTCTCGTTATATTTTATCCTACTCTTACTAATTGTGCTCGCCATTTACCACAACGAATCTTTTTATTGTGAAGTATTATTTGCTACAGATGAACACAAAGTATTTTTCTACGGGACAATGAGGAAGAAGTATTAGTTGGCTGCATATCAATATTTACATTATAAAGAAGAGGCACAAAATAAAATAGCTTTTCACTGGAATCCACACTACGATGAATAATACATAATATTTCAGTCTTACTTTGAACTGAATATATTATACAGTGTTCAGTCTACAGTGCGATCTAAAACAAAGAGCCACTAAGTTAGCATTTTTTTTCCTACTCCTCCTCTTCCTATAACCAATTTATTCCATATTTATTAAAGTGAGCGAACGTCGAGCCCCTAAACGCCCCTTCCTTACCCATAAATTGTGGCCTTTGAGATTAACTGTTTCCATCATGTGGCTGGCACCGAGTTACGTCCCATCCAGGCTTACACAACGCTCTCCCTTCCCATAAAACAACGTCAAGGTTCGTAGCTTTTCCAAGTCTCTCAAAGTGGAGGGAATAGTATTGTCTTTCAGTAGAGGCACCACCATTAAGGGGATAGTATAGTTTTGGTTCGTTGGAGTGACTTGATTCCTCCACAGTATGCCCAGAAACAGAACCAGATTGACAAATATAATGGTGGTCTGATGTTGCTTGGAATAGTCTGGAGGAATCAGCTGCTCCAGATGCACCAACACCGCAATATCCCCTTAAGGATATGTTCGCAAAAGGTATGTTATTTGTCATGTATCAAATGGGTAAGGAGACGAAAAACCACGTACTATTAAAAAAAAAAACAAGAGTCGTGTTCGTTGATTTTATGTAACTTGTGACACATAATGAAAGTCCCACCCTATTATAACGTTGATGCCTAGTACTGTATGGTTCGCTCTTTACCACATGTTTTCACCACATTTCACGACACAACTTTCGTCTGCTCTGTTATAGTAGGTACAGATGGGGACACATAAAACAGACACACTTCAAACTGGGACCCTTCATCATCAAGCATAGAATAGTACACGGCTATGTATACAACATCTCATCCTACCTATATTCAATGAAAGACTCCCTCCTTCCGCCCCCTATTTCAAGTGTATCTGTTTCATATGTCCACAACTGTACATACATACATACATTGAGAAACGAATTGGGAGAGTATTTCCCTTCGCCTTGAAAGACTTGGATGCTGCCGTGCGGAATGGATCGAACTGAGGGTCCTCCATAATGTATGACCAATTTTCCACTCCAGTGAGCTGAGGGCCCACAAGAGAGCTTAGAGGAGGACTGACGGAACACGATGGGAAACCTTATGTCGTCTCCTTAGGGCTGACGGCTGACATTGAAATAGCCTACAACTCCAGTACCTTATAACCTTTATGTAACCTCCTTAGGGCTGACGGCTGACATTAAAATAGCCTACAACTCCATTTCTATATAACAACTATGTAACTTTCTTGGGGCTGACGGGTGACATTATTATAACCTATTGTACAACCCCAGTACTATATAGGGGCCTAACCTCTATGCAACCTTCTTGGAGCAGACGGGTGACATTAAAATAATCTACAACTCCAGTACTATAATTTATAAAATCTCTATGGATGCTAGTACTTATATCCGGCACTCATTGTTTTCCAACCTGCCTTACTCTAAGTTGACTTGTGGAAGTATTTCTGGTTGAAATCCTCCCTAATTTGGGAACTAGACGACACTTTTAGTTTGAGACAACGAACTGCAACCCTACAAAGGATAAAGACACTGTGATCGTATACCAAAAGCTAAGGGTCCCTGTCAAAATATTTGTTGGTATGTAGGAAGTTACCTGATTATACTCTTACAGTTATATAGAATACAATAGGTTAAACATAATATAAAAGATTGTTAAAGAATGTACAATGCCGTGCAGTATACTTTGAAGAATATATTGTACGCAATGTTGCTTTATAAATCATTTAAGCTAGTAATATTTGTTTTTAAGTATTCTACATTTTGGCCAAAGATACATACATTCCTCTGGTAGAGACCTTCGGACATACAGTAACGCAATTGTTTTTTAATATGGCCCAAACAGACACAAACCCTTACGGTACCAGGCTTCATGGATATAAGGTAAAACTGCACTTCAGAGACTTACGATCTCCCCATAAAGTGAAATTGCACTTCAGAGACTTACGATCTGCCCAATATTGATACTAGTAACCAGTTATGTTATGACATCTGGGACCCATACTACCTCAAATAGAGACAAGGAAGGCAATAGAAGATGTGTAGGCTGTATGAGAAACAAGGAAGGCAATAGAGGATGTGTACGAGAGACAGGGAAGGCAATAGAGGATGTGCATGAGAGACAGGGAATGTGTATGAGAGGATGTGTATGAGAGGATGTGTATGAGAGGATATGTATGAGAGGATGTGTATGAGAGGATATGTATGAGAGGATGTGTATGAGGATATGTATGAGAGACAGGGAAGGCAATAGAGGATGTGGATTAGAGGATGTGTATGAGAGGATGTGTATGAGAGGATATGTATGAGAGGATGTGTATGAGGATATGTATGAGAGACAGGGAAGGCAATAGAGGATGTGTATGAGAGACAGGGAAGGCAATAGAGGATGTGTATGGTGTATGAGATTTGTTGCTGGGGACGACATACACAGAAATGTTTTGTCTGTGTTGGAATGGATGGACTGCAGAGGTACCGTCGTATCAAAACACACTATTCACTACAATATGTTTCTCTGGGCTGGTATAATCAGATTCTAAAGGCGTGTCCATTATTACCTAAGGTCACTGTAATCACACGACTTCATTTGTGGAGTCTTTGTTTACTTTTACTTTCCACATAACCAACACTGCTCTCTTGGGAACTCTAGACGGCCTTATGTCTCACAGAAATGAATGGATGATTAAAAATGTTCCACAGCCATTATATACGTATGATAAAAACTGTACGCATCACAGACCAAGCGACTAGACTGATCTCCATCTAATGACACCGAACACAACTTCATAATCTGCCTGTACAACCCAAGCTCATCCGTATTAATGATAAAGGCGAACAAATACCAAGCGTAAAACTCCCACTGAGGGTGAATAGCATACAAAGAGACATCTGATGAAGCAGGGGAAATGAAAACACAGTAAAATCCAGGGTAACGAGTAATGAGGCGATAAATGAGAAACAGTGACAGCAGCAAAATGAAGAGAGAAGAAGGACAATGAGGTGGACGGTAGACGGAAACAATTAACGGGAAAAACAAACAACACAGAACAGAATAAGAAAGATAACTATATATCATTATGTGAAACCCATGAAGCAGCAATAATGGAGGAGTGTATCCGATAATGGGAAAAGAAATTGGTGAGAAGAAGAAAATAAAAATAGAACATAAAAATTAACTTCTATGACGAACGAATATGAAACTAAAAGGGAACAACACACTTTATTTTGTGTACGTTGTAGCGCCTTGATCTCTCCAAAGTATGCCAGAAAACAGGACCACATGAACAAACATACTGATACCCTGTTGCTTAGATTGGTATGGAAGAATCAGTTGCTCCATCTATACCAACACAGTACTACTCCCTTTATGGGTTGGTGAGATTGTGAACCTTCCCCAATACTAATAAGGATTTGAGACACCCTTACATCCAACTCTTTTATGGCCAGGGCTTCTATAGTGTGTGTGTGTGTGTGTGTGTGTGTGTGTGTGTGTGTGTGTGTGTGTGTGTGTGTGTGTGTGTGTGTGTGTGTGTGTGTGTGTGTGTTGTGTGTGTGTGTGTGTGTGTGTGTGTGTGAGTGTGTGTGTGTGTGTGATTGAGTGTGTGTGTGTGTGTGTTGAGTACAGTACACTCTCAATTCGGCGTGCATACGTTTGTGTATATTTGCGTCATGAGCACACGTACATTTGTGTTGACATGTAAATACCCTCAGTACGGCCATTATTACTATAGACATTTTTAGCAGACTCCTTAAACATACGTACCTAAATTCTGAACATAAATACATACATACATACATACAAGACAGAATAACCTACACAACACACACAGAAATACCTTGAAACCACAATATTTACAACAACAACAACAACAAAAACTATAAAAATATGACTAATTAGAGCAAATAGTATCTCACATACTCACTCACTCCCTCATAGCTTCACAACAGGATTTCCTCGTCTCTCCTCACAACCTCCTCGTCCTTGGGTGCATATCCTGTCTTCTCCCTAATTGCTCACCCTTGCCTGCCTTCCTGCTCGCCTTACTATCCTTCTTAGTCTGGGAGCACTATTTATCCTGCCTTACCTGCCATTACCTCCTCCCTGAACCTTATCTTGCTCGTTACTCTCCTTTGGGCTTATCTCACTTCCTCCTGTCCTCCTCCTCCTCCTCCTCCTCCTCTTCATAGCTCTTCTCCTTTCACTCTCACATACTCACTCACTCACATACACCCACTATCTCTCTCTCTCTCCCTCCCCCCGTCTCTCTCTCTATCTGTCACACACACACACACACACAGTTCCCCTTTCTACTTTCTCTTATTTCTCACCAGCATTTAAAATTTCTTCCCTCATCCTCTCATATTTTCCTCCTATTCTTTATGCATCCTACTCATTTTTTTTCCTTTCTAATAAATGAGAGCAATATTTTAATACCCTCAACCACCTTCCTATGTATATGCAATTCTCTGCCTTTCCTTTCCTATTTCCCCTGTCTGCATGCCATCTCCCTTCACTTCCCTCTGCTTCACTCTCCTTCCTCCCCACCTCAGAATATCAGATTATGTACCCTGCTCTCCCTCCTCTGTCAGTACAAAATGTTCGCTTCATGGGATCCACTTCTCCCATCATTCAGCTCCCCTTCACCCTGTTAAGGACCCCACGCTCACCGCCTCAACCACCTTCCCACACACAAGTAATCACCACCAACAATAAATGACCACCAAAATATATTGTTTTTAGTGTTAAATGTTCAATTCTGAGGCATTATTATTAATGTTGAGTGGAAAATTTAAAGTACAGTACACCAAGAATTGTATGTATGTATATGTAATGTATGCATGTATGTATACATGTGTGTGCATTTATGTATGTATATAAAATTAGGTATGTATGTACGCAAATGTTCATGTGTGTTTATGTATGCATGTATGAGTATGTAAACATGTATATATGTATGTCTGCATGTATATATGTGTGCATATGTCTGTATATGTGTGCATATATATGTATGTATGTATCCTGATACTTCAACTCCACCTTCGTCCTTCCAAACGCCAGTACTTCAATTATCTGCCTCCCCTCATGCCAGTGCCAGGCCTTCGTACCCACACACCCCTTCACCCACCCACCCACCCATCAGGCCTTACTACTCACCCACTCACTCCCCTCCAGGCCTTACTATACACACACCTTCACCCACCCACCCACCAGGCCTTGCTATCCACACACTCACTCACCCACACACCCACCCACTCACACACCCACCCATCAGGCCTTGCTACAGACACCCCCACCAAACCACATACCCACCCACCAGGCTTTGCTAACCACCCACACATCCACCCACCAGTCCTTGTTACCCACCCACTTATTCACCCACCAGTCCTTGTTACCCACTTCACATATTCACCCACCAGTCCATGTTACCCATCCACCCGGCTTGTCATAACATCATACAACCCTTGCTGTTTCATCGCTCCTTCCATCCTTACCCTTCTCTCTCCTCACTTCCTCACTCTCTCCACTTCTTCCCTCCCTACACTTCTCACGTCTTCCTACCTATCTCTGCTCTTTCGTTTTTCTCCTTTCTTCTCCCTCCTTATTCCCAATCTCCACTCCTTCGCTCCTCGCCTCTCTTCTCACTTCCCTAAACTCACTCTCACTTCATATCTCTCATTTCCCACGTGCCGGAAATCGTATCTCATTCTTTACCATGTCAATATTACTTTGCACTTCCTTAATATATTTCTCATCGTCCTGTCGATATCGTAACAGAAAGATCTCAGTGAAAATGAAAAATGGCCTCCAGTGTCGTCTTCTCAATTTGTGCTTTTTATTACTAGGAAAATATTCTCGCTAATACTATTAATATACATCCCTGTACTACACTCGATAAAAAAACAATATCTGTACAATTCTCGTGTGAAATATTTTTACACGATAGACGATTGACACTGAAAAATAGTTTGTTTATACCCAAGACATCGTAAACTGTGTCAATCTTTTACAGAACCATCAAATACCACCTATTCGATAGTTTTTTTTATCGTGTGAACAAGACATATAAACTTTAGTTTGACCTGATGTAACCTACTCTATCTAGTTTCTCTGGAGTAAGGCCAGTTGGTGAGGATACAACAGCAACAGCAGCAGCAGCAGTAGTAACGACGCTGGCATCTGCTTCTCTCTCCAGCGATTACCCCACCTCCTTCCTGGTATGGCAAGTCATTCCAAGGTAACAGCGTTGTATCCTTCACACTTACCTCACTCCACTACCCCTGTTTAAATGGTTCACACACACACACACACACACACACACACACACTTACACACACACACTTACACACTTACACACACACACTTACACACACACACACACACACACACACACACACACACTCCATTTACCTTGTAGCAGATCAAAGACTGTACGGTACATGATGAAAAGCAAACATTACACCCCTAGGTCAAATGTAATCAACCGGAAATAATCACCTAAAGTCAGTAAAAACCAGACCTATTAAATATATTCTACTGTACAGCCACAATCAAATAACCACCGACATATTTCTTCCATTAGGCAATTAAATTATTATAATAAAAAAATATAATCATACAACACCTTACGCCATTTCAAATCCCTCATTTATTATTATGAGGTGCTGCAAAATCATACAAGTGTTGTTCTTTATTACCGAGATATTTACTATGATGGAAGGAAAGTGTCGGTGAATATAGGATTGTGGCTGTACCTTCACCACTCTGACCTACCCTTATCTACTCTACGTATTCAACCCTAATCTAAACCTTAACCTAACCTAACCTAACCTAACCTACTCTACGTATTCAACCCTTACCCAAACCTTAAGCTTACTCCAGTAGAAGCAATTATATCTGCCTATCCACCCACAGGCATTATAACTAACCAGGTAAATAACGAGAAACTTACTCATGCCTTTATATTGTATTCCCGGGATAGCAGACTCACTCACCAGCCCAGTCCAGTCCTAGAATGGCCTGCCTAGATGATTGTACCCTTTTGTTTTGCTGTCTGGGTCTGGGGCTCGTTAATAAAACAATGAAAAGGATAATGAGCTGCGATAATGAGAAAAGATTTAGTCAAATACCTTTCTCTCTTATATTTCCTCGGCTGACTTTTGCAGAATTCTGGGAGGTGCTCAGTTTTGGGGTCATTACGATTTTATGAATTTCAATGGTTAATTTTGTTCAACAATTTTTCAAGGCAGTCCTAATTATTTCAACCAGAACAAGTGAAGCTAAATATCTTATTATGAACATAGTTAGTTACATAGGGCTTTGATTGGATAGGTATATGCAATTGTTTCTGCTTAGGTAAATTTAGGAATAGATGGAGGGATACAAAATTTACCTGTGTTGTAGCACCATTTAGAACAGTTTGCAAGTTATATTTTAGTATTTTATAATAAATTAAGACTTTCTAGTAACAGTTATAAATTGATTTGTTTACTCTTCATTGGAACGTTTCCTCTCTGTTGGGTAGACTAGACTCACAGCTCCCTGCGTCTGTGTTGTCCCTCCCTCTCATCAAACATTCCCTCCCTCCCTCCTTCCCTCGTAATGGTCTACTTTCTTTTTCGCATCCTCATTATCATTCCCTCATCCTCTTACCCTCCTCTTCTTGCACTCGCTACTCTTATATTTCCCCCTCTCCCTCTTTCCCTCGCTACTCTTTTGTTTATCTTCCTCTTGCCCAAGCTACAATAATGTTCCTCTATATTACTCTTGGCAGCTACTTATTCCTTACTCTCTTACTCCTACTACTCTTTTTTCATCTTTCATTTACCTTAACTACTCTTTTACTTTATATTCATCTTGGCAACTACTCTCTTTCTCCAACAGCCTCTTGCCTCTACTACTCTTTTCCTCTGTCTTCCTCTTGGCAACTACTCTTTTTACCTCCTTCCCTTGCTACTCTTTTTACCTCTTTCCCTCGCTAATCTTTTTCTCCCTCTCCCTCTTGCCTTCTCTTCTTTTTTCTTTCCCTCCCTCTCGCCTTCTCTTCTTTTTCTCTCTCCCTCTTGCCTTCTCTTCTTTTTTCTCTCTCTCCCTCTCGCCTTCTCTTCTTTTTCTCTCTCCCTCTCGCCTTCTCTTCTTTTTCTTTCCACTCTTTATTCTTTCTCCTTCCCTGACGCAGCCCCCCGCCACTCCAGCTTTAGGGTGAGAGTGAGTGTGTACATCCAGTATGCACCAGCCATCTGCCACGCTGCCAGAATAACAAGGAGAGGGGAGGGGGTCTCTTTTCCCCTTTACCTTCGCTCTCATTTTTATTCATTATTGATTATCAAGTACAACTGTTTATCATACACTTTATCAAAATAGTGTAGCGCATCAAATTCAGCTTTTAAACTGTTCCCATGATTCCTTTCTACAACAAATGCGTAATTCTTGGCTGACGCAGACCTGTCTGAGCGCCTACGTATTTCGAAAGTCTACGGTTATACCCACCCACGTTTCACTGTCTTTTTTTTTTTTTTTTTTTTTTTTTTTTATAACCTACACTACAGTAAGTGATTCGACCAGACACGTAGCCTATTCCAAGTTATCAATTAGTTAATAAAAATTTATATCATAACACTTGTCTCAACGGTATCATACATAGTTTGAGACAAAGGACTTGTAGTATGAGTGACGAGGCTACCAACAGTGAAAACAACGTAGCCTATACACAAAGCTGCATCTTTAAGGCAATAGTATACTTTAGGTACATTGGAGTGCCTTGATTCCTCCAAAGTATGCCAGGAAACAGGACCAGATAAACAAATATAATGGTGATATGTTGCTTTATTAACAGTGTACTACCCCCTTATTACAGCACACCACGTCCCTCTTCTGTCTGTTTTATACGCCTTCTTTTCGTAACAGGAACGCATCTATGTAACGCTGACTTATCCTTCTCTATAAAGTGTTTTTTTCCGACCTTTCTGGATGAGCCGTTCCCAAAGCTTTCCCGATTTGTGTCGAATTGTTCTTCCTTGTGTGTGTGTGTGTGTGTGTGTGTGTGTGTGTGTGTGTGTGTGTGTGTGTGTGTGTGTGTGTGTGTGTGTGTGTGTGTGTGTGTGTGTGTTTGTGCGTGCGTGTGTGCGTGTGTTAGTTGCAGCGGGAACTTTTTGGGTCGGGAATTTGTGTGACTCGATCCCTGGAGTAAAAAAGGTCTTAAACTACTGAAGCAACACGCACGCACTCACGTAAACTACTGAAGAAACACACACACACACACACACGTAAACTACTGAAGGAACACACACACACACACACGTAAACTAAACTACCTCAACTTCTTCCACTTCTTGACACACGACGCATCAAAAGCTTTCGAATTTCGCAACAAATTAGCAAACGAGATAAATGACGAGCGAATCTAATTACTGTTGTGAGTACCAAAGTGATGACAAAAGTTTTACTGCTTCGATATAATTAATGCAGGAGAGTTGTGTCGCAATAATATGCAGCCATTGTTGTCCACAAAATATACTCATGCATAATTATACGGGGTATTCTGTAAACAATTACGAATAGTGTGTGTGTGTTGTAATGAAGTTTTGTTGTTAAATGGTTGGTTGGTTCAAGGTGGTAACGACACACAGGATAGGCGCCTACGTCTATTTTCAACAAACTCTGAAAATATAATTTACTTGACGTTATTGGAGCTTAGTTGCCAGAATACAAATTAATCTCATAGCTCAGGTCTACACGTGAGGAGAAATAATCCTCTGGGACTGTACGTTCTCAGAATTCACCAACTCACGAAAAATTATTTGAAAGCCCGTCAATTAGAGTCGACAAAGTTAATTAGAGCGTCTATTCATAACTTACTCACTGCTCCGTCTTGTTGATATTTCCGTCAAATTACATTAGTGATTTCCTGTGAAGGTGTAAACAATTTTTTTTTTTTGCATTATTATATATTTGCTCTGTACCCTGGCAAGGTGGGTGTCGCAATCATAGAGTAATTGATGTGGAAGTGTGAGGGTGAAGGTAAGGGTGAAGGTGAACATGTACGGTACGAGGAATAGTTTAAAGGAAAAGTTGAACACAGCGATAATGACGTCAAGATAGGCAGAGGTGTACATTCTGCCTCATTCACTACCAACCAACCTACCATACCACAGTTACTTGCCTATTGACCCTCTATGTTTTATCTATGTACACTACCATCCACCCTGCCTGTCTCCCTACACATGCACTACCAACCTGTTTAATCTATTATCCTATTTACCCTACATAGATGAAGAGGCTTTACAGATAGGTAGGAAAGTAAG
The DNA here is from genome assembly GCA_034508575.1 of Petrolisthes manimaculis. Lineage (NCBI taxonomy): Eukaryota > Metazoa > Arthropoda > Malacostraca > Decapoda > Porcellanidae > Petrolisthes > Petrolisthes manimaculis. The sequence continues at coordinate 14,236 of JAWZYT010006796.1, forward strand.
CAGGAATGATACGGTACATTAATTTTGGTGTATGCATGAGCACGCACGGTTGTATGTACCATCGAATATGTATGGCTGTTTAAGAATACAAGCACATACTCATGAATGCGTGTCTACAAGTCTGCACGTATGCATGGCAATGTGTGCCCACCCAAACACTCCCTTTGTCCTCAACTACGATAGGTGAAAAGGCCAAAGTATTCCAACGCTCAGCTCCCCTCCCTGCCTTGCATTTTCCCTTGGTGCTGGATGAAGGGAATGGAATAACGTGGAGGGGGGGGGGGGGTAGAAAGCAAGGGAGACAGGGAGAGGAGGGCACAGATTGAGAGCAGGAGAGGACAGGGGGAGGAGGGGACAGGTTGGAAACAGGAAAGGGTTGAGAGAGGAGGGGACAGGTTGAGAGCAGGAGAGGACAGGACAGGAGGAGACAGGTTGAGAGTGGGAGGGGACAGGGAGAGGAGGAGAGAACAGGAAGGCAGGGGGCGGGGAAAGAGTAGATGTGGAGCACGACCCACCAGGACTGAATGGATGGGGAGGGAAGGAGGGAGGGAGGGAGACGGAAGAATGAAGTGAATAGAGTTGGAAAGTAAGTATGAGCGACTATGAGGTGTAGAGGAAAAGTGGACAGTTGTGAAGGTGAAAGGTGAGGAAGGGCTTGAGAAAAATGATGAGTGGGGAATGGGTACTGAAGGTGAGGAAGGAGAGAGGACATTTAATGGGTTCTTTCATAGGGGATGATGTAAAGTCAGCGAGCACTTAGCTGGGTGAACAGAGGCGGAACGTTTAAACCAGCAATGGGAAAAACGTGCATGGTACAGTTGGACACATGAATGGGTGGTACAGCCCAGGTAAAAGATACTTGTCCCATTTGAGTAACCAGTATCTATTATCAGGTATTTGCTTTTTATTTCCATCCTCAATACTGACTTCTGCCCCTGATGTCTACTATTTGGCACTAAGGAACTTGATATTGGGAGAAATTGACCATCTTTCACCTGGGCTATTCCCACACACCCTTAACCGAGATTTGTTATCATAAAAAAAAATAAAAAAACATATTCATTGTGCGTCGGAATCAGAACACAATTTGGCGTTGTGCCTGAGTGAGTGTTCGATACAAGTGAGTCCCTCCATCCTTCTTTAACAATCAGGACGGAGGCTCACACAATCCACACCATATTTTTCCTCCCCTCAGCAATTTTCGACGCCTCTCTCTACATTCCTCTCCCTCTCATCACATATTTCACTTTCCTCTTGCTCTCTGTATTTCTCTCTGTGTCTGTCTCTGTCTGTCTGTCTGTCTGTCTGTCTGTCTCTCTCTCTCTCACTCTGAAACGCACACTCATACGCATACGCTTGCACTTGAGAGTGACTAGACCATCAAAGACACACACACACACACATAACTACACACTACACACACACACACACACACACACACATACCCGTCATGGTCATTATCATTAACCAAGAGCCTTCACTCCTTCCTCTTCAACAGGACGAGGGGAACAGAGACCTACTAATGTCGTAATGGGACTTTTTAATCCTTGTCGTGCAGGTTAAAAATGAATGATGGGATTTGCAGCGGGAGCCTCAAAATGTTTCTATCACTGGCCCTTGTGACATTCTATCTCTCAGGGGAAGCTAATGAGTGTCCTTTCTTTTCTTTTTTTTCACTGTAATTTCTTTTACTTTTTTTTTTACTTTTTTTTTTAATTAGTCTGCACCTGCGATGTTCCTGACGTTAATTACATATTTTCATTAATAGGTATTGCTTCCTCTATCTCTGTCTCGTTTTTCTTCTCTCGTAATGATTCCAGCTTTACAATCACTTTTATAACTAGCAGATTGATTGATTGATTGATTAATTGATTGATATTAGGTCCCGTAACCGCACCCTTAGAACTAGTAGAACAAAGAGTAGAGTATAGTGTTGTGAAATGGAACGGGCGTGTGGAAAAAAGTAATTGAACCTAGAATGGTGAAAAAGATACATGGGATTGAGCACGAAGGGAAAAGAAGACAGGGTGAAAAATAGTACCATGTGTTGAGTAATTGTGTATTAAATCGGTGAATAGGAATGGGGGGTGAATAACACACTAAACATGTTATTAAAAGACAGGAGTTGAAGAAGAGTCTAGCTAGGAGGAGTTCACCAAGAATTTGTGTGTAATGAGAAAGGTGGGAAAGTCGTTGATATCCTGTTCATTACTCTGTTATTTCTGATTTCACAATACTCATAAACAACATATTATAATATTATTTAATTTATTATGTAGTAAATGGAAATACATGTATGTGTGTGTGTGTGTGTGTGTGTAACTTCCAAATAATCATCAAAACGTCTCACAACAAACAACTCAAAAAGGACCAAAAGATACATACACCTTTGTTATTGTTTGTCTTCCATCATCGTCCTTTAAAAAGTATAAAACAGATCCTATTGAAGACCAAAACGCTTTCGTCTCAGTCCGTCTATATTCTCTTGTACACAGCCCACTTCTCATCTCCTTCAGCCTGTCTGTCTTCCTTCCTGTCTTACTGTCTTTTTTACTGTCTGTTATTTTCTATATCCTGTTTATCTTCCTTTGTACACAGCGCACTTCAAATCTCCTTCAACCTGTCTGTCTTCCTTCCCGTATTACTGTCTTTTTTATTGTCGTTATTGTCTGTTTATATTGTTTATTTTACTGTCTGTTATTGTCTATATTCCTGTTTATTTTCCTTTGTACACAGCGCCCTTTACACCTCCTTCAACCTGTCTGTCTTCCTTCCTGTCTTAACGTCAATATTCCTGTCTATATTACTCTATATTATACCGTCTATATTACTGTCTATATTTATTTGTACTCTGCTTTCTCTAAGTCTCCTTCAACTAGTCGGTCCTCTTTCCTGTCTTATTGCCTCTCTGTCTACCGCTTGACGGAAAGACATCAAGTTTGTTTTCCTTTTCCTTCAGGAGAGAGAGAGAGAGAGAGAGAGAGAGAGAGAGAGATGAGAGAGAGAGAGAGAGAGAGAGAGAGAGAGAGAGAGAGAGAGAGAGAGAGAGAAGAGAGAGAGAGAGAGAGAGAGAGAGAGAGAGAGAGAGAGAGAGAGAGAGTGAGTGAGTGAGAGAGAGAGAGAGAGAGTAATTGGTTAATCCGACTGACATACGCACAACCAAAACACCAAAAATCCAAGTAAAGTGAACAAACAACCTGAATGAAGAAAGCATTGGAAATTGTCTTCGAATACCACAAACTCTAATGCAGATACTCTAGTCTACCCAACAATCCAATAGGTCTTTGTAGAGAGCTTTATAAATACAGTCCGAATGGCTGGAAATAACCTCTCTCAGTCTCGTTTCAGTGTCACCCCTCGTCTCTATCGGCCATCCTTTGTCTGATGTTATTCGTTTCTCATTCGTCTCTTCTCTAATTTGACCCGCATCATTCTTCTCTCTCTCTCTCTCTCTTTCTCTCTCTCTCTCTCTCTCTCTCTCTCTCTCTCTCTCTCCTCTCTCTCTCTCTCTCTCTCTCTCCTCTCTCTCTCTTTCTCTCTCTCTCTATCTATCTATCTATCCGACACTGATCCTCTGCTAAGTTCCCCTCCAATTCTTTTCCGTGACG
>JAWZYT010006797.1:0-44820 GCA_034508575.1 Petrolisthes manimaculis
CCACATAGTTTACATTCTCACTCTCTCTCTCTCTCTCTCTCTCTCTCTCTCTCTCTCTCTCTCTCTCTCTCTCTCTTTCTTTAACATTCCTCTTCCACCTCCTTTCTGCATGAATTTCCGTCGCTGTCACTCGGTTTCCCGCCCAATCTCACGGCACATACTACATTACGCTACTTGGCTGACTGACTGACTGGCTGACTAACTGACTGGTTTGTTGGCTGACTGGCTGGCTGGCTGGCTGGTTTTCTGGCTGGCTGGCTTGATTAAACTAGCCTAGAGAATGAAGGAAGCAAGACACACACACACACACACACACACACACACACAGGTGGAGGAGGAGTATCTCATTGTCATTCGTATGCATAATTTATACATGCATATATACGTATAATACACACATGCAGGCAAACAGAAATGCACCTAAGCTCATGCATGTGCATATTCAGACACACGTATCCACTCATTCAAGCACACACACACACACACACACACACACACACACACACACACACACACACACACACACACACACACACACACACACACACACACACACACACACACACACACACACACACACACACACACACACACACACACACACTGACTTACTGTGTGTGTGTGTCGGTTTGTGGTTTGTTGTGTGTGTGTGAGTGTGTGTGTCAGTGGTTTGTTGTGTGTGTGTGTTTGTGGTTTGTTGTGTGTGTGTTTGTGTGTGTGTCAGTGGTTTGTTGTGTGTGTGTTTGTGGTGTGTGTGTGTGGGGTTGTTAGTGGTTTGCTTTTGTTGTGAAAATTAATGTTGTTGTTGTTGTTGCAAGTGAGTGATAGAACGATGCAAATATATAGTTTGCAAAATTAATGAAAACTTTTAATTAATGTCTCACACCAACATGTAATTGTTTTGTAGTATACAGTAATGTGTGTGTGTGTGTGTGTGTGTGTGTGTGTGTGTGTGTGTGTGTGTGTGTGTGGTATCTGGCAAGAACACACACACATGCAGCCTACCTAAGCTAAGCAGTGTGTGTGTGTGTGTGTGTGTGTTGCATATGGATGATTTTGTATCTTGCCCTAACCTAAAATCCTTCCCCTTCATTATTATCATTATCATTATTATACCGACCCGAAGGGGGAGGTATATTGTTTTCGGTGCGGGATATTTATTTATTTATTTATTTATTTATTTATTTATTTATTTATCTGTTCGTGTGTCTGTTAAAAGTCAAGCGTCCACATTTTTAGCCGTATGATGTTCATTTTTTTTCTATTGATAGATATTCATCATAAAACAAAATGATTAACTTTTGGGCAAAATCGGTCGAAGGTCAAGGTCACAAAAAAATAAAGATAGTAAAGGGCGAGTGGTCGCTGGGCGGTATTGCCATTGAATGATGTCTTGTTGTTATCATTATTATTATTATTATCATTATTATTATTATTATTATTATTATTATTATTATTATTATTATATATACACTCTTATTTTTTCCATCCACTATCTCACATTTTCTTTTATCTTCCCTTACCTCTCTCTCTCTCTCTCTCTCTCTCTCTCTCTCTCTCTCTCTCTCTCTCTCTCTCTCTCTCTCAACTACATACCACAGAACAGCAACCAAAGTACAAATACATAATTTTTTTTTTGCACGCATATTATATTTTTTAGGTTTAGTTTTGAGATTAAATTTGGCGAAACCACTTTTACTCAATTAACATATAAATGAACCCAGAGGCGTGTTTTTGCGAGGAGAGATTTCGCAAGGCTCTCTCTCTCAATCACTTTCTTGGAGGAAGGAGAGAGAAAAAAAGAAAAGATAAAAAAGAATAAAAAATAGTTAAAGCCGCAATTAGATTAAGGAACCCCGTGATGTAATATTAGTCAGAAAATGAGGTAAACGAGTCCTTCAAACACTGCCACGAACACACACACACACACACACACACACACACACACACACACACACACACACACACACACACAAACACACACACACACACAAAGAGACACACACACAAAGAGACACACACACACACACTAACACACACACACTAACACACACACACACACACACACACAAAGAGACACACCCCACACACACACACACACACACACACACACACACACACACACACACACACACACACACCTAGCCTATAATGAGTATGGAAGGAGCTTGTTTCGTGGCCTCTAGTCAGGAGGAACCAGAATGAAACAGCCACCAAATTTCATAATACACACAATCACAGAAGCGTTAATTAAACATTGGAGTGTCTTGATTCCTCCAAAAGTATGCCAGGAAACAACAGGACCAAATGAAAAAGAAAAGACTAATGGTGAACTGACTGTTGCTGGGAATAGTTTGGAGGAATCATTATCTCAAAAAAAAAAAAATGCCCAATGAGAGAGAAGTAATTTAGATTAAGATGTCTGAACCTGGTTGATAAGAAAATGATGATGAATGTGCGGGGGTAGGGGACAGGCTGGGGGGGGGTTTAGGGGGTGCGGGGGTAGGGGACAGGCTTGGGGGGGCGGTTAGGGGTGTGTGTGTGTGTACAAAGCGACTGTCTTTAATCAAACTTCAAGAGGAAAAAATGTTCAATAGTTAGCCCTAATAACTAACTGTTTTCTTTGATGGTCCTTTTTAGCCGTTTTCTATAATTCACAACAATAATAATAATAATAATAACATTTTGGAGGATGAATTAATTAAGGGGGTTGAAGGGGGTTGTTTACAGCTGGTATGGTACATCTGGAGCAACTGATTCCTCCAAACTATTCTAAGCAACAGGCCACCATTATTATTTTCTTTTATCTGATCTCGTTTCCTGTCATACTTTGGAGGAATCAAGACTCACCGATATACCAAAAGTAGACATAATAGTATCACCTTAATGAGGAAGTACAGTGTTGGCAAATCTGGAGCAACTGATTCCTCCAAACTATTCCAAGCAACAGGACTCCTTTATTTTTGTCCCTCTGGTCCTGTTTCCTGGCATATTTTGGAGGAATCAAGACACTCCAATGTACCAAAAGTATACTCTCCTCTCTAATGTACAGCTGGGGACATATATAGAGACATTGTATATCCTATTCTATGTTTAATATAATATAAAATATAATATAATATAATATGATAAAAAAAGTTCATCAATTCAGAAAACCCTAAGATATTCCCCTAAGATATTCCCCTAAGATATTCCTCAGTTGTGGTCATTCTGTGCATTTTCTTTTCCTTTTCTGTCGTGATGATATGGAACTGTTCCTGCTGATTCCTTATCTGTTCTCAAGTCAATATCTGATGAGTCTGTGCATCTTGTGAGGTTGTATAAAGACTCGGTGATTTTTATGATAAGCTGCACCAGAGGATTGTAACAGAGAGGAGGACCTTTGATGATTACTGTACATATTAGGGAATCATTACCATCCATCCAATCAGCTCACAGTCCTGGAGTAATTAATGAGTTTAAATGTACAGTCACAAGCACTAATGAGTATACAGCATTGGTTGAAGTCTTGAACAGTCCAATTCACCAAAGAAGTCATTTCAATGGGTTCTCAGCTTATACTCCTTATATAGATAGATAGATAGATAGATAGATAGATAGATAGATAGATAGATAGATAGATAGATAGATAGATAGATAGATAGATAGATAGATAGATAGATAGATAGATAGATAGATAGATAGATAGATAGATAGATAGATAGATAGATAGATAGATATACAAACATATCCGCTTTGTTTACGACTCCTAAAAACGACTTGCTTCCCATCTTGCGACATTTTAACTTATCTTTCTCGCTGTTTGTCGTATCTCAGTAAAGGTCAGAGTGAGTCAGGGAGGATGTGGTGTGGTGCGTTGTTTTGGTGGTGGTGGTGGTGGTGGAGGAGGGGATATAGTTGTGTGTGGAAAAAGATTTGGTTCGTATCCTTTTCTCTGTCTCACTTATTCTGGTTTTCTGTTTCTTTGTCTCTGTCTGTCTGTCTGTCTGTCTGTCTGCATGCATCTGTTTGTCTGTGTATCTATGTTTTTCTGTGTATCTCTGTCTGTCTGTGTATTTCTGTCTGTCTGTGTATCTCTCTCTGTCTGTGTATCTCTCTCTGTCTGTGTATCTCTCTCTCTCTCTCGCCCTGACTGGAGCTCTATGAATTCTCCAAACTACTCCAGGCAACAGATTCCCAATTAGAAATACTGAAGGGTTCTGTGGCCTGGATTATGTTGGAGGATTCTTAGAGCTCCAGTAAGGGCCCTCAAATTTTTTTAAACTACGGATATAGGATTTGCTGCATGGATTGGTATAAATTGGAAGGCTACTGATTCCTCCAAACTATAATTTTATGCCTGCAGGAAACAAACAACACACAACCTCATGCAGTAGTGTATATATTTGAAGGACTCAGACCACACCAGACCAAACCACAAAAGATCACACCATGACTTTTGACCGTGACTGTGTGCCTGGCTGGGCTGGCTGGGCTGGCTGGCTGGGGTGGCTGGGCTGGCTGGCTGGGCTGGCTGGCTGGCTGGCTGGCTGGGTGGCTGGGCTGGGTGGCTGGCTGGGTATCCGGTTTGATGATGTCAGTGTAACTCGACTTTCTCTTCAATCAAACAAACAAACAAACAAACAAATATAGACGACCGAGATCCCGCGACCGTCGGCATTAAGTTAATCAGAATACATTGTTGTTGTTGTTGTTGTTGTTGTTGATGGTGGTGATTCTGGAGCAACCTAACTGATTTTCTGTCTGTCTGTCTGTCTGTCTGTCTGTCTGTCTGTCTGTCTCACACACAGACTTACTCACAGGATTTACTTATTACTCACTCACTCACTCATTATTTAGTTGACTCACAGGCCTCGTTAGTTAAATAAGGGTATAGGAGTCTGGGTGGGGAAATCCTGCTGTATGTATGTCTGTCTGTATGTCAGCCTTTCACTCACTAACTCAACCTTTCACTCCCTTCTCCATTTGTCATTCCTAATTCTTATACCCTAACCTAACCTAACCTTGCTTAATCATATCTAATCTAACCTAACGTAACTCAGTCTAATCTAATGTAATCTAATTTAACTTAACCTAACCTACCTTACTTTAAACAAATCTAACTCAACCTAACCTAAACTATAATTATCCCGAACCTAACCATACCTAATTATCCTCTAACCTAACCTAAGCTAACCTAAGCTAACTCAACCCAACCCAACCCAACCCAATCCAAATAAATTATCCCTAACGTAACCTAACCTAACCTAACCTACCCACAAGACAAAGGCCTGTATTAAGGACCCTGTGATCGTGTTTGAGAATTGGTGGCTTCTGATTCCTCCTGACTATTCCACGAAACAGGTTCTTTCTATATAGATGGTGTTTCGTGGCAAAGTTTGAAGGACTCGTATATCTCCAATTTTCTGATTACAACACAGGATCCCTTAATATCCTCCTTGTCATATAATTACACTTGAAGGACGGGTTTACGCAAGATCATAATATGTTTACAGTCACGAGGTGTGATAAATACCCAGTGAACCAATTACAACGCTTAATTATTGTTATTGTTATTATTATTGTTATTATTATTGTTATTATTGTTATTATTGTTATTGTTGTTGTTGTTGTTAATAATAATAACAACAATAATAATAATAATAATAACAACAACAACAACAATAATAATAATAACAATAATAACAATAATAATAACAATAATAATAACTATAACAGTAACAATAATTAAGCGTTGTAATTAGTTCACTGGGTATTTATCACAGCTCGTTATCATTATTATTTTTATTATAATTATTTTTATTTTTATTTTTATTATTTCTATTTCTATTTTTAGTTTTATCATTATTATTTTATCTCGTCTTGTATATATCCGGTGGAGTAGATATAAATAAGGACCCTGTGATCGTGTATGTATGGGAATTGTAGGCTTCTGATTTCTCCTGACTAGGCCACGAAACACGCTCCTTCCATATGGGTTGGTGTTTCGTGGCAATATTTGAAGGACTCGTTAAACTCCAATTTTCTTACTATTCATCTCAGGGTTCCTTAATTAATATAAGCTGAGAACCTCGTTTTGGTAAATTGGAGGACTATTGATTCATCCAAACTCTCCAATAAAAACCCAATCTATGCAATGTTGCAGATTCAGGATTGGAAAAATAAATACGGCAGATAACTGTTTTACTCATTTATTAACTATTAATTAAGCGACATTTCATAAGAATATATACAACATATTTTTTTATTTATACTTGTATAATGATGAGAATAATTACTGACTCGCCTTATCAAGCATCATTATCATCATTATTATCATCATTATCATTATCCACACACCATGCAAGCAATGTTTTATTTTGTTTTGTTTTTTTCTCGTGAGGCGATTTTTGCCTGTAAAAGCAATTATTCTTGTCTGTAAAAGCAATTGTTCTTGCCTTTTAAAGCAATAATTATTCTCACGCAAGTTTTACAGCAAGCACTCATCATGCACTCGTCAAAACATTTTAATTCATTAGGCAATTGTTATGCATCAAGCAATATTTCTACTCATCAAGCATTTTTCATTTATTATTGTGTTTCTCAGGCAACTTTTATATCATTTATCAAGCAACTCTTATTTCTTCAATCAACTCTCACTTATCAATTAAGCTTTATTGATCAAACCACTTTTATTTCTTCAAGCAACTCTCATATACCAAGCAAATTGTACAGTACTTATGGAACAAGTACTTCTGTCATGATATTTTACAATTAATACAGACTGGTATATACAAAACTGTAAAAATATATATATATACAATACTCATACATTAGCATTTTATAGCTCATCTCTTTATCAAATCTAAGATAGGCTTCAATAACTACATATTTATACAGACAAATGAATAGCCTATACAGTACCTATATATATATGTCAATCAATTTTCCAACTCTCAATATATATATATACATAATTATAATCAAAACACAATGGTGATGATAAGTGACTAAAACACACACTCATTTTTTTTTTTTTTTTTTTTTTTGCTTTTGCCCTGGGCGGTACAGTCAGTCAAACGTATTTTTTTTCGCTACTCTATAATTATAACATCAAATCAAATTATTTCATATAAACAGCAACATTTCGAACTATTTGACATGTGATTCTTTTCCTAGTGATATCCAATTTTTTTTTAGTTCTTTTTCACAACTTTTGGACGCGACTGTACGCCAAATTATCCCAGTGGCCAAATTAAATATACGATTAATTAGTCTATAAGTGAATTAATGTGATGCTACAAGGAACTGACGATTAATTATTAGAGTCTAAGTAAATTAATGTGATGCAACACTAAACTGAATAACTGAAGCAGAAAAGTATGATTATTAGTATAGACGCCAATTAGTATAGACGCCACTTAAGGTGTTGTATGTCCATCGAACTTATAAACAATCAAAGAACCTGTACATTTAAATCCATCTCTTCATAATATTATCCTTCCCTTGCCAAGAGTTGTGTTGTTGTTGTCGTTGGTGTTTACTTTCTGTTGTTGTTTACCTCCTGAACACGTTGGAGTAGTTGGATCTGGTAGAGTAGATATTCTGGTAGTGTTCTTCTTCTCTTCCTTTTCCCTCCTTCTCATCCTCCTTCTTCTTCTTCTCATCCTCCTTCTTCTTCTCCTCCTTCTGTAGTTGTATCCCGTGGTATTCCTTGGGGTCGTCGTAAAAGACTTCATCGTCATCTTCGTACAGACCTCCTTCTTCATCCACTCCGTCAGTAGCCTCCGTGCGGGGTTGTGAATTGGCCTGGGTGTGAGGGCCTTGTGTGTAGTGACTGGGGGCAGCAGTGACTCCATCTTCCCTCATCAATCTCTCTTCCTTCTTCTTCAGTAATGGGTTTGGATCCTTCGTAGCAGCTCGTTTTCCCAGCAAGGTCTCGAGGTCTTCATACAGGGGTTCTCCTTCATTTCCCACCTTGTCGTCGTCGGCTATACCTGTGGGCTGCGGGGACCTACACAACAGAGTCCTTGGATCCACATAGCGAGGGGTGTCGGTGTCGGTGTTGGTGTTGGTGGGATCTGAAGGGTGACTGTTCATGATGCTAAGGCCGTGGTGTTGGTGTTGTTGGTGTTGTTTGTAGTTGTCGTTGCTCATGGTTTGGGTTGCAGGTTTGCATGGGGTGCTATAGGTGACCACACACACGTCGTCCTGCTCACAGTCGCCTCGTCCATAACGCAGGGACTCCACCTTCTTCCGGATGTTCCTCAGGACCTCCTCGTCAAACTCCTCATACACCTGCCAAGAAGAAAATGTTATAGTTTGTAGATTAGTTTGATTAATGATATTTATGGCTGTCGACAACACGGAGGGAATTTAAATAAAGCAGGAAATTGTAAGCGACTTACCCTTGTATGTATTTTTAATGATAGAGAGAAAGAGAAAGAGCGAGAGCGAGAGAATACTATTTTTATAATAAATGCAATATATCAAAAAGTCCACATGCACAGGTAAATGTTTGTGTACCCACCTGACTTCCTACTGATGCATCGAGATTGTTCTCCCTCTCCCTCTTCTTCCTCCTCTTGGTCTTGTGGCGGAGAACGATCCATGCAGTGAGGAGGACAGCAAGGAGGAGAGTCGCCACACACAGGAGTCCAGCCAACAGCCACACCCCAGTTGGTCTACCTCCTTCACTGCTGACGTTCGCATTTGTTGCTCTACCAGCCCTGGGCACGACCTCTGGCAGCTCGGGGCTACAATAAAAGAGGAAATTGGCGGCCCCTTTGGAGTAGACTGAAAATCCCAAGTAGTCGTACAAGAGCCAGCGGTAGTCGGTGTTGAGGGTCGTCAGGGTTTCTTCCCCTTTGGAGTTCTTGAAGGTAACGTTGAGGGAGTGTTTGTTCAGTCCTCTCACCGAGCGTTCGTAGTACAGCGCCGAGATCTCGTACCACTCCCCATCGCCTTCGGAAGTTGGCTGGAACTGCGTTGTTTTCTCGCTTGTGGTGGTGGTCGACTCTTGCCCTCCTTCCATGGAACCCTGCAGATCGGAGAGTGTCACTTCGATCTCCTTTTCGACGAGGAAGATTTCGGATGGGATCAACCTGTTTCCAAGTCTCATTTTCAGCAAGAGTTTGGTGAAGGAGGGAAGGGGACGTATGAAGAAGTTGCCCGAAGTGCTCTCTGTCTTGGCCACTCCCTGTAAGTTCTTCGAGGTGGTGATGTTCTTACAGATCTTGAGGTCACTCGCCCGTTTCTTGATGTAGTTGGCCTGGTTTGCCACAATGCTGTCACTGAAGCCAACGTTACCTCTTTCCTGGTGAGTGTTGGAGGAGTAGGAGGATGGGACTGGATGTTCATCATTATGTCGCAGAGAGGAGAGCAGCAGGGAAGAAGACTGTGTGGCGTCATTGGTGTTAGTGGTGGTGGTGGTGGTGATGGGGCCTGATGGGAGGGTTTGTGGTGCAGAGACTGGTGTGGTGAGTGTCTCAGCATCGCACACCATCACACACACCATCACTAACACCACACACGTCCAGCACATACCTTTCTTTTTCCTTTGAGCCATTATTAAGAACGTGGAGGTCTGCAAATTATTCACTATTCCATCAAACGTTCACAGACCCTAGACTGGAGGTAGATTGTGAGGCCTGGAGGTAATAGCAGTCAGTCTGGAGGTAGAGAGTGTGAGGGCCTGAGGTGTGGATGTAACAACAGTCTGGAGGGAAGTGCGTCGTGTGTGTGTGTGTGTGTTGGCAAGAATAAACACCAACGGATGTGACTCACGTTACTTACTGGTACTACAAACTGATGCTGTCACAACACTCCTGACGTGCGTTGTTTGGTCACGGTATAATAAGAAAGGGACGATACAAAGGACTACAGTATGTAACACAAAGAAATCTGAATTTTTAAAGGAGGGGGAGTAATTCACTTTTGTTACATTGGAGTGCCATGATTCCTCCAAAGTATGCCATGCAGGGAACAGGACCATATGGACAAAATTAATGGTGTTCTGGTTGCTTGGAATAGTTTGGAGGAATTGGTTGCTCCAGATTTACCAACACTGCACTTTCACCTTTAATTAAGCGTTCGAGTGACCCAAATCCGAAGGTATATAGGCTATTATAGTCCCGATCATCGTCGTGGCATTATACTATACATCAGCATCGTGTTTTTTTTTTATTATATCACTTATGTAAAGACAATAATTATGAAAGACAACGATCCTGAAGCGAGCACACACACACACACACATAAACACACACACACTCACAGAAACTAAACACACACACTCACACAAACTAAACACACACACAAAAACACATACACAAACTAAAGACACACACACACACACGCATACACAAACTACACACACACACACACACACACACACACACACACACACAAACTACACACACACACACACAGAGGGTACACCCGTGCATCCGTCCACACACAACCATTCCTATGATATATAACACTCGATTGGATGATGTAAATAAAAATGATCTGGTATTTTTAAGATCCATACATTTATTAATATATTTATAATCTTTCGTACATTAAATTACTTCCCCTATCGTTACTGGAGATAAAGAGATGTAAATATGGATACAGAGACAAAAAAGAGATGTAAATAAAGAAATGTAAATAAAGAAATGTAAATAAAGAAATGTAAAACAAGAGATGAAAATATAGATACGAGATAAAAGAGATGAAAATAAGGATAGAGAGAGAAAGAGATAGAGGAATGTAAATATGGATACAAAGATAAAGAGATTATTTTATTAGGGTTACAGAGAGAACCGTACAGAGCCATCGACATCAAAACAACAACACGTGTCTGCCTGTCGTCGTCTCTCAAGTCCCTCCCTTCACGAACCTTCATGGAAAAACATAAACACAGTCACGTGGATCCGAATTAACACGACCCACTCACCTCCTCGACCACACACCCCATTCCAACCCAAGCCAACTCAATCCAGTGCAATTCTGTTCATTCCAGTTCATTCCAGTGCATTCTTGTTCATTCCAGTGCATTCCTGTTCATTCCAGTTCATTCCAACCCAAGAACCTATTCACATCGACACTGAAATATTTGGCAGTCGAATCCAAACGCTGTATCAAAACCAATCGTTCACTCTTTCACCACCTTCTGCAGGATGGTGAGGAGCCGTTCCCTCTCCTGCTCCAGCGAGTGCTCCCGAAGGACTCTGTCGGTGGCGTTGCGGGCGAGGGAGCGGGCGAGCGAGGGGTCCTTGAGGAGGGAGGTGAGGGCCCCGATGAAGGACTCGGGGCTGGAGTAGAGGAGGCCGTTGTGGTGGTGTGTGATGAGGGACCTGTTGCCGGGAATGTCACGAGCCAGAACCGGGGTACCTGGGAGAACGAAGAGAGAGGGAGATGGAGAGATAGAGGGAGTGGGAGAGAGAGATTGAGGGAGAGAAGGAGAGGGAGGGGGAGAGAGAGATTGAGGGAGAGAAGGAGAGGGAGGGGGAGAGAGAGATTGAGGGAGAGAAGGAGAGGGAGGGGGAGAGGAGGAAGGAGGGAGAGAATGTGTATAATGAGTTGGGTACATAGTTATTCGTATTTTGTTCTTGGTTTGTAAGTATTGCATTTAATTAACGAAACTACATAAAATATACGGTAATGAAAATGGCAAGGACACACACACACAGACAATACAACACACAACGACAACACACACACAGACACAACATAACACATCTCAACTCACCTAGTGCCATGGCCTCTAGGATAGCACTTGGCATACTCTCAGAACGGGACGAGTTGACGAGCACAGTGGCACTCCTGATGACAGCCTGGCACTCACTCGGGGGTAGACTCGGTGCCACATAGACACTCCGTAGCCTGTTGGTGTGAGGAACGGGGTGTTGGTGAGGTGTTGTTGGTGTGAGGAAGGGAGTGAGATGGGGTGTTGGTGATAGGAAGGGGTGTTGGTGATAGGAAGGGGTGTTGGTGTGAGGAAGGGGGTGAGGTGAGGTGTTGATGTGAGGAAGGGAGTCTTGTGGGGTGTAGGGTGAAAGGAAGGAGGTGTTGGTGAGGTGTTGTTGGTGTGAGGAAGGGGGTGAGGTGGATAGTTGGGTAATATGAAAGGGGTGTTGGTTTGACGTGACGTGGTGTAGGGTGATAGGAATGAGGTGTTGTGGGGTGTAGAGTGATAGAAAAGGGGGTGAGTTAGATGTTGGGTGATAGGAAGATGGCAGTTTTGGATGAGAGATAATGACGTAAAAAAAAAAAAAAAAAGTTGATTTGGTGGGTAAATGATAGTTAAGAATAGAGTACTTCATTTCGTCCATTACATTTACAACCACTCCTTATTTCCTTCATGGGCTTATATACACCTTTTGGCTTTTGAGTACACGTGGTTGGCGTAGCATGTATCCAAGGGGGGGCCAAGGATGAGAAGGGTGCCCCGCCCCTCAGGTCCCCCTCGCCAGGTACTCCACGCCTCTGCTACGTACAGTACATCCTGAAGGGGGGAAAAAAGGGAGGGAGGGGAGGGGGGGTCACAATATTACTACCACAGCACAACATGACAATTAATGAAAACTCATCAGATGTTAAAATAAAAGAGTAAAGAAGGACAATGCCACTATGTAATAATAACAATAATAATAACAATAATAATAACATAAATAATAATAATTTATTAACTCATCATGCTGGAAAATGGATGATGTTACATAGAATAAGTCGGGGGCAGAATTATTGACAACGTAAATAGCAACTCGATCATTTGAGGGTCTTGACAATTAATAATAATAAACATAAAAAATCTCACCTTGACTGGCCTCAGTCCAGCTACGATCAATACCAAGGGTTGAAAAAATGCAGGTAACTTCTCCATAACCTCTTCTCCTCTCGTCTCCACCTCTTCTCCTCTCGTTCTCACCGTTCCCTCACTAAGGATCGTGTTCTGCTCAGAGTTTGTAGTTTGTGTGTGTTTGTCCAGACGTTCTCTTCCGTTTTCTGTAATACTGGAGTCACTGTTTTCTTTTTCTTATTATATGTATTACTGTTTAATACCAAACTATTCTATTTTATCAACAACCCATCATACTGCTTACTTGTATTAGACGCTGTGGAATGAATGGTGTTATCCTCCTCCTCCTTCTTCTCTTTTCTCGCCTTTTCCTCCTTCTCCTCCTCTATTCTCGCCTTTTCCTCCTCCTCCTCCTTTCTCGTCTTTTCCTCCTTCTCCTCCTCTATTCTCGCCTTTTCCTCCTCCTCCTCATTTCTCTCCTTCTCCTCATTTTCCTGTCGTAGCCCCTTCAGGAATGCAGCCACGTTGATTGCCTCTGAGGGGTTCACTTGTACGGCTTGAGGCAACACAGACACTTGGCCGGTATCTAGGAATGGCTAGGGGAAGGAAAGGAAGAGAAGGGGAGGGAGTTTATATTATTGTTTGTTGGTGTGTGGGTTGGTGGGTGGGTTAGTGGGTTGGTTGGGGGATTGTTTGGTTGGTGGGTGGGTTGTTTGTTTGTTTATGGGTGGGTGGGTGGGTTACTTTGAGGGGTTGGTGGGTTTATTTGTCGGGGGAATCACCAATTATTTGTATACAAGACAAGAACTCTTTTTTTTTATATGTGTTCCGACACTGGACATAGGCTTAATCAAGCCCGTTACCGTGGCCCAGGTCAACTGCAGCTCACTCACACATACACGTCACGACTTCCGAACTGGTACCCAGCCACAGAGAGAGGGATGTGAGGGTAATTCCCAAATACTACAGCGGTTATGGTACCAGTGAGTGTGTTTTATGACGTTCGGTTGTCTTTTAGTTAGTGTCTGAAACTAAAATCGGAAGAGTAAAATAATAATCTCAGGCCCTCACCTGAGAGGATCGATCTCCCAACCTCTTGGTTATGAGTCCAGAACACTAACCACTCGGCCACCTCCCCTACATCTACATCCACTCAACCCTCAGCCCCACTCAACCCCACTCCTTCACAAACTCACCCCCATTCTCCCTCTCAAACCCACCCACCCACTCACTCGCCCCCACTCACCCATGCCTCCAGAGCAGATGTGAGTATGGGTGTGCAGTGAGCGACAAGGTGAGCCGCCCCTGCCACCACCTCCGTCATGGCCTCCTTCTTCGCCTCCTCCTTCGTGCACTCGTTGACGTCCGTGCCCCCAAACATCAGTAGATAGGGCGTGCCGGCATCCTATAATAATAATAATAATAATAATAATAACAATAATAATAACAATAATAATAACAATAACAATAAAATACAGTTACATAATAATAATAATAATAATAATAATATGCAGTTACATACGAGCCCTTTATACCTCTACCCTTTCACTTACCCTACCCCCCTCCCCCCCCCCCTTGACCTATTTTCCACTTGACCTACTCACACGGCAGGTCAGCAGGACGCGGGAGCATCGTAAGGCGTGTAGGCCCACCACGCCCACTACCACGCCTCCCCCCTCCACGCCCCTCATGACTCGTTGGAGGGAGGGGGGGTCAGGCAGGTCATCGGGGTCAAAGGTCAAGCAGCGCCAACCCCCAGCCTCCACATGACCTCTGAAGAACAAAATAATGAGAACAGAAGAACGAAATGGAAATAAAAATGAATTAATATAACAGAATAAAGAAGAAGAGAACAATTAATGTATGTGTATGTGTGTATGTATTTTTCCATAAAACACAAACCATGCGACCCTGATACTCACTTGATACGGGATAGTGTGGTTGCGTTGCCAGTCTCTCTCACTCGACACTTACCCACCAATAGAACTGTGGGTGTGGGCGTGGGTGTGGGCATTGGGCGTGTCACTATATATCAATGTCGTGGGCATGGGCGTGGGCGTGACACTATTATATTTCGACGTCGTGGTGGTGGGCGTAGTAGCGGTCCAATTATCCGTGTGGTGGTAGTAGTAGTAGTGGTGGTGGTAGTAGTAGTAGTGGTGGTGGTAGTAGTAGTAGTAGTAGTGGTGGTAGTAGCAGTAGTGGTAATAGTAGTAGTAGCAGTAGTGCTGGTGGTAGTGGTAATAATAGTAGTAGTAGTAGTAGTAGTAGTAGTAGTAGTGTTACAAATCTCTCTCACTGACTGTACACTACTACTCTTGCTCTATTCCTTATTAGCTGACACACACACACACACACACACACACACACACACACACACACACACACACACACAAGGTCGTGACTCCTGACCGGCTATAACCTCGCGTCTGTTGTGTTCCAATGCTGGGGTTCAGGGAAGAGAGGCACAGTCACACTTTAGTTTTTATAGTTCAAGTGAAAAATTAATACAGAATGATGATATATTTTGACATCCATTCTATAATACTATAAATATATCTTTTTGTATTATATATTATACGACGTTCACAAACACATTCAAACATATAACTGTGTATATAAATATGATCATTATAATCGTATGTATAAAATGATAGCTGATTCATATTCAGATTGGTATTATTAATTAATGTATACGTGAATTTATCGTTCTTGTTTATATAATTATATCGTGGTCAACATAACTGATTAATTTTAATTGGTTGTTATTAATTTACTTCTGAATTTATCGTAAAGAAATATCACAACAAATAAACTCTATAATATTAGGAGAGAAACTTATTCCTCTTTCCTTAATTGATTCCTCCAAACTATTTCAAGCAACAAGCCACTATTATTTGTATTCATCTACTGTAGTCCTGTTTCCTGGCATACTTTGGAGGACTCAAGGCACTCCCATGTACCAAAAGTATACTTATCATCCCCTTAAGGACCCTGTGATCGTGTATGAAAATTGGAGGCTTCTGATTCCTTCTGACCATGCCACGAAACAAGCCCCTTCTATATAGGTGGTGTTTTGTGGCAATATTTGAAGGACTCATTTACCTCCAATTTTGGGACAACAACACAGGGTCCCTAAACACTCACCACAGTACTGTACATACCACACTGACTCAGCACGTGAGGTTGTCTACAAATAGAACACACACACACACACACACTCCCCTTCCCTCTCACACACACACACACACACACACTCACTCCCCTTCCCTCTCACACACACACTCATGACTCTCCTTCCCTCTCACTCACTCTCCTTCCCTCTCACACACACACTCATGACTCTCCTTCCCTCTCACTCACTCTCCTTCCCTCTCACACATACACACACACACTCCCCCTCTCACTCACACACAAACACTTCCCCCCTCTCACCCCCGTAGGGGGGTATTGCCTATATTAATTAATGTGGGCAATACTTACAGGGTTTTGGCGCCCCTTCGGCCCCAGCCATTAGCTTTCAGTTCTTCAACTGTCCCTCTTTTCTTTTCATTTCCTTACTGCTTGCTGTCACACCTCTCTATCACCTTTTTCTGGCGCTATAGGACCTCGATGTTGCGGCGCCTAATATCCATCAATCAAATCCCCCCTCTCACACACACACACTCACTCCCTTTCCCTATCACACACACACTCACTCTCCTTCCCTCTTTCACACATACAAACTCCCACCATCTCTCTCTCACACACACTTCCCCCCTCTCTCTCTCTCTGTACTGATAGAAAAAAGATTAAAAACCCTTTAATCTATTCATACCATATTGAAATCTATTTAGTGCTTGTCACAGTGTTATAACAGAGGAGTGATTAGATTGATTGAGATAATATGTGTGTGTGTGTGTGTGTGTGTGTGTGTGCACTAAAACGCTTTCTGTATGTGTGTGTGTGTACTAAAACGCTTTCTGTGTGTGTGTGTGTTTCCTTGGTGTTACTTTGTGTGTGTGTTTACAGTTTACTAGATCGATCGTGTGTGTGTGTGTGTACTAAAACGCTTTCTGTGTGTGTGTGTTTCCTTGGTTTTACTTTGTGTGTGTGTGTGTGTTTTTACAGGAACGTTTTCAGTGTGCGTGTTTACAAGTCTACTCAGGTCTTACTGTCTGTGTGTGCTTCCTAGGACTCGTTGTGTGTGTGTGTGTGTGTGTGTGTGTGGGAAACGAGGTGCATGTTTTTATTATTCCATACACGTCTTTGTAAACAGACTCTCTCTAGCTCTTCGGGGACCCCTAAACACACACACACACACACACACACACAACTCACTCACTCTCCCACTGTTTGGATATTGGAGTACCATTGATTCCTCCAAAGTATGCCTGGGAATGGTGGCCTGTTGCATGGAATAGTTTGGAGGAATCAATTACTTCATTCACATTTACCAGCACGAACACGACAACCAATGCAATCCACTTCCTTGCAATCCACTTCCTTGCAATCCACTTCCTTGCAATCCACTTCCTTGCAATCCACTTCCTTGCAATCCACTTCCTTGTAATCCACTTCCTTGCAATCCACTTCCTTGCAATCCACTTCCTTGCAATCCACTTCCTTGCAATCCACTTCCTTGCAATCCACTTCCTTTCGTTCACATGTCAATACTGTATAGCGACTGTGATACTATCGACTCGGGTTCAGCTGTTCACTTTCTTACGTTCGTTCGGTTCGGTAATCGCAAGGTATGTATTCACCACGTATGTATGTATGTATGAACCGTGGTATACAGTTCCCATAAAACTTGACGAAACATTAACTATTTTAAACATCCACCCACAACTCTTTGTCGGAAGTTCGGAACTCCATACATAAAATATACAAGATTTTTGTGTATATTTCCTTCTCTGTTACATACAGTACTTATGATCATTACTAACAAACAAACAACAATAGACATGAATATACTGTACTTACGATCACTTCCACCAAAACTTGTCTCATTTCATAATTTGGCAACTATTATAAAATATTATACGTACGGTACTAATTTTAAAGGTCTACATAAACTCTAATAAAGCCACTGCATGTGTGTATGTATTCAACTCCGTTCATTTCAGTTCATATCGTTCGGTTTCTTATGTTTGTCAATGGTGGTGATAATTGCTGTCCCATTTCTCTATAATTATATATCCTTACGCCCGTAGTTTTAAAAAAATTGAGGGCCCTTACTGGAGCTCTATGAATCCTCCAAAATAATCCAGGCAACAGATTCCCTATTAGAAACACTAAAGGGTTCTGTGGCCTGGATTATTTGGAGGGTTCATAGAGCTCCAGTAAGGGCCCTCAATTTTTTTTTTAAACTACGGATCTTAGTTCTTAATTCCTCATTCTACACGGTCTTCCCGCCAGGCTTTATATCATCCTTTAATATTTACAAATGGCAGCAGCTAGTGAGAGGCAATTTTGTTCTATTATTTTTGTTTTGTATTCAGTCAATTTTTTTTTTCTAATTCGATTTCTTCATTTTGTTTATACCAGGCATTAATGTAGATACAGTTGGACACATGAATGGGTGGTACAGCCCAAGTGAAAGATGGTCAATTTCTTCTAATATCAAGTTCCTTTGTGCCAAATAGGAGACATCAGGGGCAGAAGTCAGTATTGAGAATGGTAATAAAGAGCAAGTACCTGATAATAGACACTGGTTACTCAAATGGGACAAGTATCTTTCACCTGGGCTGTACCACCCATTCATGTGTCCAACTGTACCTATATAGCTCCCTCATTTCATTCATTTCTTGGCATTTTTCGGAGGCATTAGTAACGCAGTCTAATAAATAATTACACCAAAACATCAACAAACTACACCACAACTTTATACACAACCAACAAGTACTTTAAATTATTATTTTAATATCTAACTTCTATAACAATGTGAAGTACAGTAAGCAAAACGCACATGCATCTTCTTAACTATAAGGTCTGAATTATTACTTAGTAGGGAATCAGCTGCAGTGCATGTTTTGTCACCTAAATAAAATACATATAAACACTACAGTCACTAAAATACCTGGTTGTGGTGAACGATACTGCACAACACACACAAACACTCCTACACTACCGACCCACCGCCCCACTTAACTTCACTGACACACATACACGGAATCACGTGGATATATACACACACTCACACACGCACACTCAGGCCGGGTTTCACAGTTGCCAGCTAGCATATTATATATATATAGTGAGGAGGGGGTTGGGTTTCTCTTGGGTTGGTGAGTGGTTTTCTATCCCTCCTTCCCTCTATCTGATTGTTTCTCCTTATTTCTTCCTTCTCCCTCCTTCTTCCTATTTATATATCCTCCTCCCTCCATTCCTTCTCCCTCATACTCCCTCTTATATACAGTATTCTATCTACCTGTCCCTCTCTCCCTCCTCCTCTCTGCCTGTGTGATGAGGGCAGTAATTTTGAAGAGTTTGGGTACCCCTTCAGCCCCAGCCACTCCTTTCCTTCTATATCGTTCGTGCATACTCGGTGTCCCATTTATTTGTTACAATAGCTTAATATTTATCCATTTCTGTCTCATCCTGTATACCATATCTACAGGGTCTTCCAAACCCAGATCTCTCTCTCTCTCTCTCTTCTCAGACCAGAAAGCATGAATGACACACACACACGATTCAAGCTCGGAATAACCGGGAATGAATGTATAGTGTGTGTGTGTGTGTGTGTGTTAATAACTCAGTACTCGGGTAAATTGTGTGTGGAAAATACTTACAGTATAAAATGTCGTTCTTATGCACCCAAAAGTATCCATAATAAATGACGAAATAATGATACTAATTATACCAATTAATGTCCTTATTATAACAACAGCTCACTTGGCAACTCAACACCCATAGCAACACAGTGTGCCAACCAGACAACAACACCATTATTGACCTTGTTGTTATCTTATGTTGATTTGAGTGATGTTGTTACCGATAAGGAAACCGTAAACGTATTTATTAGAAGGGGTGGTGGGAGGGTTATATATGCCTGGCTGCTGGCTAAGGGAATTTGGGCGAGGTTATCAATTTGCCCCGCCGCCGCCGCCGCCACCGCCACCGGCATTTTTTTAATATTTTTTTTTTTTTTTTAAATAATATATATATATTTATATATATATATATATATATATATATATATATTTTTTTTATTAATTATTTTATTTTTTGTAAAAATTAACTTTTTTTTTTATCATTATTTTTTTTTTATTTATTATTATTTTATTTACTTATTAATTTTTTTCGTCGTCGCCGCCGTCGCCGCCCCACCACCTTCGCCGCCGCCCCGCCGCCGCTGTCGTCGCCGACGCCGTCGTTTTTTAATAATTAGTTTTTTTTTTTTTTAATAATAAATATATATATATATATATATATATATATATATATATATATATATATATATATATATATATATATATATTAAAATATATATTTTTTAAGATATATTTTTTTTTTTTTTTTTTTTTTATAATTAACTATTTTTTTATTATTATTTATTTTTATTTATTATTATTTTATTATTTATTAATTTTATATATATATTTCCTGTTCATCCTTTCTATTTTCATTTTCATCTTCATACTTGTCAACATTGCAAAACATAATATGACACTCGAATGCAGTGACAGACTGACAGTCTTATTTTAGTGTTTTGGATTTGTTAGTGGAACCCCAGCATGATACTATTTATACTGCTTTTCAATTGATTATCCCAAACATTCATACAAGAAGGTGTATAACATGACTTAGATAAATAAATAAATATTATACTCGAATGTGCTATAATGCTGAGAAGAAGTAGAAGACGTGTTTTAGTTTGAGGCACAACGCGTGGTGGTCCAGCCGTATAATATATAGTAAATATATATATATAGTAAGCTTCGGGTGAGTAATGTTGAGTTACCATTAGTTATAAGATGGGATGACACATATACACAACAAAGTACAATGCAAAATAAGCCTTTGTTTACTAAATAATATGTAAATTAAGGAGGAGTACGTGTTGCCCAGTGGGAGCTTCCTTTCCATTTCAATGTATTTTTTCGAATTATTATGTATCTATATGTCCTCTTTTTTACCTGTATGTATGTATATGTCCATTCCTACCGGGACCTAACCTGGGCAAACTACTACAACATCTCGAAAACTGGGTATTATAGGAAGAACAAGAACATGAAGGAAAACCCTTCAAAAGCTCCGTCTCTTAATGATTCAAGTGAAATAATAAAATATCCATATGTAAAGGTCTCAAAAATATTAATTATGTTTTATCTGGATTTTCGTATTCATATGGTTATATTGAAATTTTGAAAATGAACCCTTTTTATTGAGGGTGAACCCCTCGATTGAACCCCCTCTCGGTTGAACCTCTTAAATATTGGTTGAACCCCTTTTAAGAAGTGGTCACCCCAAGAAGAAAAAAAAAAGATAATAATAATAATAAATGATTCAATGTCGGTAAAAGAAAATGGATGGGAGGAAGAGAGTGAGTGAGTTGAACCCCTTTTAAGAAGTGGTCGCCCCAAGAAGAACAAGAACATTAATTTGGATAAAACCTAGAGCTCGGCTTAGGCCGGAGCTAAAAACCATAGAAGAAGAAAAGTTAATTAAAATGTCCAAAATAGTGGGTAATGCCATTAAATAATATATTATACTCTACTTCCTGTAACCTGAAGAAGAGTTTGCAGAAGGTTACGTCAATGTGAAGATGTAATGTTAACTAGTCTGCTCAAGTTTCACGGGAAGGTTGAGTATTACAAAGTTTAGACATTATTAATATGTCACTTTGACTCTTTAGGCTTTTATAGGTTTCTGTAGTCAGTCTTGTTGTGAAGTTTACATGCTATATACAATATGATGGAAACGATAATTACTGTAACTCAAAACTCTCCTTTCATTACCGTTTGTTCCAGTATTGCATTATTTGTTTCAGAATGGGGGATGTACAAGACCGCATCAAGCATGTCCTGAGGTTATATCCGAATGGCATCGCACTTGAGAAATTCAGTAGCGCCTTCTACGACCAACATGGTATCTCCCTAATACCTTCATACCACGGATTCACTGACATTGTGGAACTCATCAAGTCAATGCCTGACTGTGTGAAAATGAGCTGCGGAATGGATGACCAGGTGTTGCTTTTTCCTGTAGCGGGTGAGTCGTGAATGGCTGGTATTGGCTACACCTGTTGTTTAGACACTCTTGCATACAATCTTGTGTATTCTTATATACCGGTGCCCACACTCATAGATAGGATGTACGGTAGTAAAAATTGATCGTTGATGTTATTCAGGTGTTAAATATTATCTTCACCAACAATGATGACAGTACCATACTCTCCACTCCATAGGTACCGTAACTCTTTCAATGGTTCCTTCTCAGTTTAATGATAATCACATCAAGCTAATACTAGGTGTCATTTAAAAAATAATCAAGAAATTGTGAATCTAGTACCCTACGAATCCTTTTATTCATATATCTATATATATAAAACACTCTGTCTGTCTGTGTGTCTGTCTGTCTGTCTGTCTGTTTAGCCGCTATGCACAGCCACATCGTTTGTCCTAGAGGGAAAATTTTTACATGATTTTGATCCTTGAAACCTTGGAAGTGTCCTCGGCCTTATAAAAATAATTACAGGAAATTTATTGACAAAACCACAAGTATGATCTTCACCCGGACAACGTTGGGTATCGCTGCTAGTATTAAATAATTGTTTGGAGTTAGTAAAGTGATAACAATGAAGGTGAAAGAGTTAGTTCATCATTACTGTCTTATATTAAGGTGAGAGCCAGGTAGAGAGCCAGCAACACTCTCCCCTCCACCTGCCATCTTCTGTGGTTGATGTCTTCCGTACCATTGTGAAGGAGAATCAAGGCATTAGGTTTGAAGATCTTCTCCCTGAATATGAGGTGAGCTTGTAAGCCTATTTCAGTCAGTTCCATTTTATGTAGGTAGTAATTATAGCTTTAACTTAATCTGAAGCCTCTAATACAGTACAGTATATGGCACATTATATTATAATATTAATAAGGAAGAAAAAATATAAGTGAAACACTCTTAAAACAGTACCAGTAAATGACTTCAACCTTACGCTAATGGATCACAATTGCCTTGGATTATACTTAGGGATAGTAAGGGACTAAGTATGAAATGGTGTCTTGAAGTATATTATGTCATAAGTACAATTTATCAAAGGGTTACTGTACTATATTTGATTGTTGTATTTTAGATGAGAACTGGGAAGCGAGTTGACTTGTCCGAGCTGGGGGTCAATTCCCTCCCTGACCTCGTGTCACAGCTGTCTTGTATTTTCAAAGTCTGGAAAAGAGATGACAACCATTATGTGCTCTATGATTCTGCCATACTTGGCTCTCAGCTCGTAAGAGACACAGATGGTTGTGAAGGTTTGCATATTTTATTTTGCTATTTGTATGATCTGCGGTATAAGCTGTTTCCAGGCATGGACCCCAGAGAAAATAACAAGTAGATTTGTTGGTTTGTTTAATTTTTCTTGTAATATCCACTGTTAAGTATGCAGTGTTTACTTATTTTCAGATACACGCTGAATGTTTTCATGCATGTCTTGGCTGTTTACTAATTTTCATATGATAAAGATAAATCAGTTAAGTTTTTAATATACTAAAATTTCATTGCTAACTGCATAGGTTTATAGACATGAATAATATGAGGTTTGATTAGGCTTGTTTCTTTCTATCAGTTACCATATGCTAAATCACTATTATTCTCTTCAAATATGCTATCTTACAGCTCTGCATCATCAGCTTTCTCTATCTATCCTTTCAGTATTGATAATCATTTCCTGGTAGCTTTGTAATTTCGGGTCAGTTTCAGCCAGAGCCCTACTCCCCATCCATATCTCATTTCAGTAACAAATTGCGCTTTCTTATGTCAGGTTCCTGTAGTCCACTTGAATTTGAAGAGCGAAAGACATTCAGTGATGACACAATACAGAGACTGAAAGAACTGATAGAGGAAGAGTATCCCAGCGGTCTTCGTATAGAAGAACTCCTAGGTGCATTCAGGGTAAGAGTGTTCACAGTAAGCCTGCATTAGCTCTCGGGATTTACAATACTGTACTTTCATGACTTGGTAGATTTGCAATCTCTTGAATATGCTCTACTTGTCATATGGAAGCTCTACTTTTGCATTAATCTATTATATACAGTATATATATATATATATATATTTTTTTTTTTTTTTTTTTGTAGGGGTTTTATGGTGTCACTCTTGAGGACTTGAATCATGAACTTTATGGGTATAAGTCATTGGAGGGTCTGCTGAGAGCCTACCCTAATGTGGTAAGGCTCCAAGAAAGTCAGGGAACAGTCATGGTCTTGTCAGCTCTTGGCTTACCACATGAGGTAAGTTATAATTATTATTCCTGTGAAAAAATCAAATGGTAAGATATAACCCCATAAGTTTCAAAACAGTATTATCAAAGAGTTGACTACAAATGTTTGACCTGTCTTGGGCTCGTATCAGGTAAAGAGGGTCAAGTGGGCAGAAACATGATATAACAAAGTTTTACTTTTGTCTCATACTTTATCATGTACGTACTTAGTCCTTCATTGATTGGTCAATTATGGAATACCAGCACTCTTGCAGACATTAATTATTTCACTAAATTTTTTTATCTTACTACAAAACATTTATTTACTAAATCATCAACTATAGTACGTGAATTCATACTCCATTTACTATATTCATTCTCACATCAATATTTAGGGAATGGAATCATCAGTAGCGCTGTCACGTGTAGCCCGAGCAGGAGACTTTTACCAGCAGCTGGAGGTAAAGAAAGTGTTTCCGGCAGAAAAGTTGGTGAAAGTGGTGGTTGGGGAAGTGTACACTCCATACCACTTTTGGGTCATACTCAAGGGACACCACACTTCCCAAGCTCTTAATGATCTCATGGACTGCATGTAGTGAGTGTTGATCTTGACCTCTTTTAAGTACCATTGTATGTATTATACATTGACAAACTGCAAAGAATTTTACCATGCTAGAGTACAGGTAGAGAAACTTCTTTCTCTAGAAGCCATGTCTCCGTTTTACTTGTGCTATGACAAATACCAGATACAGTGTAGTCTGTTTTAGTATAGTAAATTAGTTACAGTATATGCTTACGAAATATAGTACTGTAGTGTCTGTTGATAATCCATTGAAAGTATGTGTGTTAAATGTGCCACACAATTAATCATCTTTACAGTACTGTACTAGAAGTAGGATAATTTTTTTCTAAGGAAGAATCCTTCTAATAAGATATCTCAATTTATAGTCAGAGAAAAATCTAAATGATGTCAGCTGTTGTTTAAGGTTTAGGTAACATAATGCTGAGTAACATTGCAGTGAGTTCTACGGTAGCCGTTTGGGTGAGCGATATATGCTGTCCCAGTCTGCTGCCGTGGTGGGTACTCCAGTGGTGGCTCTTTATGGTCAAGACACGAGTTACTACAGGGCTATCATCACTGCACAAGAAGAAGATTCAAAAGTCATCAAGGTAAATCAGTAGTAATTCCTTCGTTGATACTGTTATACTTTTCAAATAAAGAGTGTTGTACTGTATTGTGATGTGACACTACCTCCTGAAAACTGAAGAATCATTGAAGTGAATAACCTTGTTGATTTTTTATGACCACCCTGGTCTACTACATAGACAGATAAGGAAATGATAAATCTTTACCAGGCTACCAGCTGTATGTCTTCTTTAAAGGTTTAGTCCTATATCACAAAATGTTGCACAAAGCAAGTAGGCCTACATAATACATAGGCACCACTATCCAGTCTCCTTTATGAGAATTGGGGATGACACTTAATAAATGTACTGTGCATCAGGTCAAATTATATTATACTGTACTATAAAGCCAGTAAAATGCAGTATCTCTTTCACATTCTAACTCAGAACTGCTCAGATCATAACAGAACTACAGGTACTGCAGAGTACTGAATAGCTGTTTAGTATTTTTTGTAGGGATGTAAATAGAGTTTTGATTATATGAGGGTTTGTTTGTTTTTATGACATGTATATTACTTGTACAGCTTAATATTAATTTTGCCATGATCTATAATATTTCAGCTGTTCTTTGTGGATTACGGCACAGTTTGGCATTGCAACATATCCTTCCTTCGTCACCTTCACTATAACTTCCTCACATTACCAGCTCAAGCTGTTAAGGTATGGAGTGTAAAAATTGTACCAGGTACAGTAGTATGATTCAGTGTGATGTAGTTATAAAGGTGTCATAGATAGAACAGAATCCCCCAAAATATAGTTCAGTTTACTAGTTAGAGAATAGATAATGATCTTGTACAGTGGCTAAAAGATAGATTTAGTAGTAGGAATAGAGAACCCCACTCAAAGGAATACTACTATAATGCCAAAATATTTCTAGAGTCTGAAAGAATAGAGTGAATTCATATATCTCTCTGATATATGTCAGCCCCAGTTTCGTAACATTTTCTTATATATACCAGGCCTTTATCTCCATGCTGGAGGTAACACTTTTCTAGGGAAATTTGCAGCCATGCACTCTACCACCGTGCTAGCCAGACAGAACACACATCCATATAATTATCATGCATTCCAGCTATAACTTGATCTACCATAATAATACCCTTTCAATCTAAGACATACAGTACAGGTAAACTGTTGTTCATAGGATAATTGGAATAGTCTTTAACCTTTGAATATTTTTACTTCTTTCTTTTCACTAGAAATATATTGTTGGTGATAGAAATATGGAAGTTGAATCTGTCATAGTTCAAGAAATAGTTATGAGTACCGTACTGTACTGTATTATATTTTTTCCAGGCCAGTCTCTCTGATATCAAGCCTGTAGAGAGGAGATCAACTTTTGGTTCACATACTTCTCTAAGGTTCCGAACAATGGTGGAGAACAGAGGTCTGGACGCTCAAGTCATGCGTTATGAAATTAAAGAGGTTAGTCTTCTTATTGACTGAAAATTGGAAGCAGAAATGTTGTTGGAGTTTAGTATTTTTGAATAATGATAAGTGGTGTGGATTCAATAATCACTGAGCTGGTTAAATGCAGGGGCTTATATACTATACTGTATAATGTCAAGGCAATCCCACACTGAAAGATGGCATAAAGTATAAAAAATAATGGGATGGAATACAAATGCCCTTCAAGATTTGAACAGGCATTCATCCATGTGTTGTGTCAATTAATGTTGCTTGAAATGTAACTACAATCCCCATATTTAAATGAAGGTCGACAGGATTTAGTTTATCAATATTTTCTTTTTCATTTTCAGAATAAATTACACCTAGAATTGTGGGACATGAGTAATGATCAGAACATTAGAATTGGAGCACTGCTGGTCCAAGAAGGTTTTGCTGTTTCACTGCTGAATACAGAGCAGGAACGCATTAGGAAAGTGTGGTGTAAGCTGCATACACAAAACTCTCCATATCAAGATTCTAACATAGACAAGCAAAGTTCTGCAAATGCCGGGCCTGAAAATATTGTCATGGGTGGAAAAGTCAGTACATCTCATTCTGGTACATCAGGAAATGGTCTGCATAATCCTAGAAAATTTGAAGTGCAGAATATCTTTTCAAATACTACACCACATGACAAATTATCAGAACTGCTTGCAGCAGTGTGTAAGTTAAAGGATTGTATAATGCTTATCAAGGAATGTTGGCAACCAAATGAGTCAATATCCACCACCGAGTTGTCTAAAGGAAGCAACACAGATAAAGTTTGGCCACAACAAGAGAGTAAACAATGGGCTGGAGTTTCTGAAAACCATTGTGGTGGGAATGAAGTAAACTCTGTGGAAGCCATTCAGTCTGTGAGTTCAGTGAATGATTTCTCCTCTCTTAAGGTGATTCACTCCACTGGTATGTTGAAGGAGGTGGCAATGGAAGCCAGTCATTCCTTAAGTAATGTGAATGCAAAAATTCTAAATTGTTGTCAGCCTTCTATACCTGAGTATCACTTAGATAGGAGGTATGGACTTCAGTCCTGTATTTCACATTGCAAGCAAAACCCATCACTGGCAACCAATGTCATTCTCCCTCAGAACTCCTCACCAATAATCGGAGGCCATGAACCAAATATTTTTAAAGCACGTGAATACATGAACTGTTCAAGTAAGGTGGATGTAAATTTTGATGATTGCGGAAGGAAAGCTAATCAATCCACAGTGAAATTAGATAATCTTGAAGGTAAACCAAGGCAATATACAAAGCATTCTAAACATGAAGATAAAAATTTAAGGGGCCTCGTTAATGTGAGAGATGTGTTCCCTGCAGACCAAATGCTTCCTGAGCCACCCAACAGTTATAAAAGACCAGTTTTTGAAGGTTGCAATATCAATGAATTAAGGAAGAGATTTTCTCGTACGAATGTGACTGAAGGTTTGAACTGCCAACCAGAAAATTCCTCTGACACAACTATGGCTGAAAATCTGGCCCAACCTTCAAAATCTCAAGCCAGGAGTATGACTGAAGATCTGAATAATACAACTTATGATTCTCTTAGTCAGGATACACTTGAATTTGACCCAGATTGGAAGGATGTTTTCTGTACTTAAGTAAGTAAGTAATGTTTATTGCCATTAATTGGTTACATATAATATTTTGTAAATAGTTGGAATGATTGGCACGGTCTGTCGAGCCTAAGCTCCCTGACAGACAGTATTAGACATAATAAATATAAGGAACGAGGAACACAAACATATATATATTTTAATATAAATGATTAATTTTACTGTATCTGGTATGCATATTTTCTTTCTTACTAACATGTCTGCTCAATTAAAAATATATGAGAGGCACACCTGGCCAGTCTCTCCTCTCACTCTCCCTTGTTCAGCATATTTTACCGAATTTTATTAGTCTTTTAGTGTAAATGTAATGGAAGGAAAATAGAATGACTAGTGGAAGAGAGAGAGAGAGAAATAGGGTATGTGTGTGTGTCTGTGTGTCTTCGGATCGAAACAACAATTGCTCTCCTTATACACACCCAATCCCTTCTTGTACCCTTTTGCTGGACTGTACTGTTTTTGAGAAAGTGGTAGAAGAGTGTTATTAGTATTAATATCATAGCCAGGACCCTTCGTCAAGGCACTAAAATATTTCTACATATATACTGTATATGTATTTATATACATATAAGTTGTACAAAATTGTTAACTTGGAATGTTGTAAATAATTGTCACTAATCTTAAGTAGCTTCGAAGGTCAATAATTATTCTATCTATCTATCTATCTATCTATAGGTCTGACGCCTCGTTCCCTCCGGGAACTCCCCCGAAGTTCATGGTTGGATGAAAATTGGCTTATGATTTGTGTTTTCATTTATTTCCTCATGGAATGCATTTCTTCAACAACTATATGTACAGTGGATGAGATACCCAGTAATGTGGTACTCAATTATTATATATTTTGGGGGATGAACAGAATAGTTTTTATTTGTTATATCCAAGATCCTAATTACATTATATACAGTGCTTGAGTTTATATTTTTATATTATAATAGATATTTTATAATGGAAGAAGTTGGAATGGTTATGGCACGCCTCTTGGGATGTACTGTACAGATTACCAAAAATATTATACATTTATATTCTATTTTTTCATTCAATTCACCATATAGAAAAAAGTCATTGCACACAGTTGAAAAAATATACAGTACTGTATATTATTTTTCTATATGTTAAGTTCATGTGACCATATTTAAAAATGGTTATTGTACAATTGATCACAAAATTACATCTTGGTTTATCTTTGCGAGTCATTCAGTAGACCATACAGAAGAGAAGTAATGGTTGATGTTAGACAATGACGATGACTGATAAGTATTTTCCGTAAGAAAGATGTAGAGGCATCGTACGTACCGGCCATCGTCATTCATTGCATTACACCTGTTGCTCTACGGTCCTCACTCAGTCTTCATTAAGCTCATCATCCCTTGAGCCGGTAACCATTATAATTACACTTATTGGAAGAATCTCGTGTTCGTAAATTGAAAGGCTATTGAGTCTTCCTAAATTCCAGAAAATCGATGCCCCAAGTAGTACTAATAGGGGATGTGTTTCATGGAATAGTTTGGGAAAATCAAGAGACTTTCCAATTCACCAACAAAAGACCACTTAAACCGGAATTCTCCATACAGTATAATATACATTATAATTATTATCACGGGCTGTTTAGAGTTAGAGTATTAAATATGAAAGGGGGAAGATAATTATTACCTCAGAATATTGTAGGTAAGTGATCCATTGTGTGACAGTTTGGGGTACCAATGACCCCTAATTTTTTGCCCACACAAACACCAGGGATAAAAAAATGTGGTCTGTATTGTTGCACAGATTACCAACAGATGCACCACCTTTTTCTACCAAAGGGGATCGTTTGTTTATAAGTGCACTGGCGGGCTATCGATTCCACCAAAGTAATGCCAGGAAACAGACCCCCTCATCGGTAAATGTATAAGGGGATCTGTTTTATGTATTTACTTTTTATGGCATTGATTGGAACGCTAAATATTTTGACACCACTTTGCCCACAAGAGATGCCAGGCAGGTACTGTCAGTCAAGAAATCATAACCAACTAACAGGAATATTAAAACTAAAAGTGTTCTCGAGTGTGTCTGTTTAAATGGTTTACTTGAAGTTGCTTAGAACCCCATGCTCATCCACCTAGTAGAACCCTTCATAATACACCATTTCACATAATTATCAGGTAAGACAGGTTAACAAAATGATGTCAGTTCATTATGTGGTTTTAACGCTTGACATAAATGTTGTGACAATGTTTATGTAAGGAATTAACACTCAACAAAATTGTTTGACAGATTATTTTAACACATGATAAATCATCTGTCAAACTATTTGGTTATAGTGTAATCTTTTTTTGTTAACTGTCCTACCTGATATGTGAAATGGTGTAATAGTAGTAGTAGTAGTAGTAAATGTAGTACTTGTGGTTGATGCAGTAATAGTAGTTGTTGTAATAATGGTAATAACAGAGTAATAGTAGAAGTAATAATAGTAGTAGCAGTAGTATAAGGAATAATAGTGGTAATAGTAACCTTGGTGTGATTGTTGTTGTTGTGTTGGAATATTGTTTAGAATGTGTTAGTTTGTTTGTTCTAGTAAGTGTTGAGCCAGTACTGGGGTTCCTTACAGCTAGGACTGGTGCTCATGACGGGTTTTGTGACGCAGGGCTAAATAACTCACACCACGCCCACACTTGGACCCACCACGCCCACACTTGGACCCACCACGCCCACACTTGGACACACCACGCCCACACTTGGACCCACCACGCCCACACTTGGACACCACGCCCACAACGTGAGATAATTGCTCTGTAGCCTTGCATTTTCTGGTATTATTTTTGTTCTTTAACGTTTAATTAACTGAAGAAAATGGAATTGGAGAATGCTACGGATTCCTTCAAACTATGCCACAAAAAACTGAGGAAAGATTATTATTTCGTGGTAAACTTTGGAGGAATTATATTAGGCTCCATTTCTGAAGACACCATACCATCTTTATCTTTCCCTTTAATTTAATTCACCCAGGCTTAATTCACTCTCGTTTGAGGAAGATATACGCTTATGTTTAATTAACCTACAGTAATATATACAAAAATATTATAGGTACAAAAAAGTTATGTGGAATTAAAAGATATTATATAAACCTCGATCATTCTCTCTCTCTCTCTCTCTCTCTAGGTTGAGTATTTTTCCTATTTATTTTCTCGCCTCGCACCATCACTCATATCGAAAGTCAATTAATTAAATAGTTTCCCAATCCGTAATTGAACATTCTCGTATTAATCTCTGTTGAGCGAATTTTGCTTTCACTTGGGCCTTATTATGTATGTTATGATCTCTTCTTTGGTTTTCGTTCATTCCCTCTCTTCCTCTTCCTCCTCCTCCTCCTCCTCTTCTTCCTCCTCTTCCTCCTCCTCCTCCTCCTCTTCTTCCTCCTCCTCGTGTGTCTTTTTATAACATCCACTAATCCGTCTACATTTTTGGTCGCACGTTTTTGTATTCTGTTTTCTTTCATTATAAACTTATTATTATTTCTTCTTCTAACGCGTGTATTTTGTTGTTGTCCTTCTGTGGCCCCTTTTACCTCACGGTTCAATTTTCTTGGTGTTTTTAATTGACTGGTCCCACATCCTCAATTCTTTTTCTTTCTTTTTTTTCCTTTTTCTTTCTTTTTTTTCCTTTTTCTTTCTTTTTTTTCCTTTTCCAATCCCATTTTCTTTCCAATCTCGTCTTGTTAATTCCCACCCATGTCTCTCTTTTTCTTTCCTCCACATCGCTCATCCTCTTAAGATATTCCCTATCATAATTATATATAATAAGTTTTAGTTTTCTTTTTCCAAACACACACACACAGTTTACATTTTCAGCCTCGAATTTGGCATCGTTTTCCAGTCGCAACTTCCACATTCATTTTGTACGATTTTTTTCCAATCGAATCTTTTCCCATTCACATATCCATCCAGCCATTATGATATATTTTTTTAATTTTGTCCACAGATGTCCCTTATATTTAGTTTTTAGTATATTTAGTATTTTCTGTCACCAATTTTCCTGGCTTCTTCTCGATCCTTCCTCCATTAATATATCCCTAAGTCAGCAGCACCGATTTTCCCCACCAACACAACCACAACCACACCCTCTTACAACACTACATTATATACCTACAATAAAATGATGTCATGTCCCTACACCTATACAATGCATGATGATGATGATTGATGATGATGATGGTGACTCTAATGATGATAATGTTGATGACTAATTAAGAGGTGGTGGGTGCAAGGATGTGTGTGTTTGTGTGTGTGTGTGTGTGTGTGAGGGGATTATTATTAGACTACCGACGCTGCTGATGGTTGTGATGGTGGTGGTGTTGTTGATGGGGGTGGCTCTTGTGTTGTTTTGGCTGTTGGTGGTGTGGTTGTGGTTGTGGTTGTGGATGCTGATTCTGTTTAGGTTGTGAATGGGGTGGTTGAGTTTGATGGGTTGATGGTGGTAGTTGTTGTTGTTGTTGTTTAGGTTGTGGTTGTGGTAGTTGTTGTTTAGGTTGTGGTGGTAGTTGTTGTTGTTTAGGTTGTGGTAGTTGTTGTTGTTTAGGTTGTGATGGTGGTAGTTGTTGTTTAGGTTGTGGTGGTTGCTGAGTTTGATGGCTTGGTGGTGGTAGTTGTTGTTGTTGTTGTTGTTTAGGTTGTGGTGGTTGCTGAGTTTGATGGCTCGGTTGTTTAGGTTGTTGTTGTTGTTGTGGTGGTGGTGGTTGGAAGGAGGGTGGGGGTTGGTGTCCTGGTGCATAGGGTGGGGGGAGGTCAGCCAGGGTGTGCAACATGGGGGGCGATGATACCCTCCTGCTGACCACCTGCACTTGGGGCCCTCCTTGTCCTTGTCCCCCTGTAGATACCCCCGAGGTGGTCATTCTCCTCCCCGGCCTTCCCCCAGCTGGGTAACTGGGGGCAGAGTAACTCGGGGGAGGGTCCATGGGGTAGTGGGGGTTCCTGGGGAAGATGGGACTGTGGGAATACCCCGTGGAGGAGACCTGGCTGGGTGGCGGGGGAACCTTGGTGATGGGGAGTGTAAGGGCGTGTCCATGGTGGTGGAGGTGGTGGTGTGGGGAATGTGGAGGGGGGTCTGACTCCGGGGCCGAGGGTTGTGGGGTGACTGGGGGGTGCGTGTTGACTCCGGTGAGGGTGAAAACACTCGATCTGTCCCCCCTGCCCCCACCACTGCCCAGCTGCCGAGGGGTGTTGGGGGATGCGAGCAGACAGCCTCCTGCAGCCACCAGCCCTGCCATGCCTGTAGGAGTGGGTGAAGGAGGGAAGAGTTAGTGTAATATGGAAGATACAGGGAAATAAAAGAAAATTAGTCTCTCCCAATACTATTTCTTGGGTCCCATAGGCTATAATTACATACATAAACATGCTAATATTAACAAACACATACACACTGCATTATCTCGTATTCCCCCAGTGGTATAAAAGGACCGGTACTCGTATATGAAATTAGGTAAGTACACCTGCATACTTTATTCCTGACTAGATGTGTCACTTTCACTTTCGCTTTCCATCACACAGAATATGGATCGTTTGTCATTGTGAGGTGCCACTTATCCTTGTACTCTCTCTCTCTCTCTCTCTCCCTCTCTCTGTCTCTCTCTCCCTCTCCCTCTCTCTCTGTCTCTCTCTCTCTCTGTCTCTCTCTCTCTCTGTCTCTCTCTCTCTCTGTCTCTCTCTCTCTCTGTGTCTCTCTCTCTCTCTCTACCAACACGTGTCTCTTTACCCCATAATAGTCCGGTCTAGATCAATATCACATGGTTTGGTTCACCCCGGGTACGACATATATATACTTGTGACAAGGTTGAGAAATTCGAGACTACTGATCCCTCCCAAATGTGTGACGAAACCTCATCTATATACGGTATACCTTGGCTTATAGTGAGGGTTGAGTTTCGTGGCACAGTGTGGAGGAATGTGTGGTCTCCAGTCACTTCTATAGCTTTACCCTACATCAATTTCACACTGGGATTTATTTCTTTTGTCATGTAGTTTATCTCTTCCTTTCCTTCCTTCCCTCCCTCATTCCCTTCCATGGATGTTTCCTTTCTTTCCTCCCTAATCTACCCTTCTTCCCTATCCGTCTCCTATTCTCCCTTCCTCCCCTTCCTCTCTTTAATTAACCCATTCATCCCTTCTTCCTTCCTTCCTACCCTTACCCTACCTACTCTTACACAACAAAAACTAATCAGAACCACTCAGGGTCCTCTCAAGGTTATAATAATAGTAGTAGTAGTAGTAGTAGTAGTAGTAGTAGTAATAGTAATAGTAGTAGTAGAGGCTATAGATATATGCAACCTTCCACACCCTATCTAATAATATACAAAATATTTTTCCCTAACTCTTTATTCTTTTGTTTTAATCAGTGTTGTTGTTGTTGTTGTTGTTGTTGTTGTTGTTGTTGTTGTTTCATTGGTGTGTGTGTGTATTTTTTTGTGCCTTTCAATTGTCTTGTTGCGACGGTACAATATTATATTATTTTTATCGCTTTGTTTAGTAGTTTATTTATTTATTTATATATTTATTTATTTCTTATTGCAATTCGATGATAATGATTGAATTCGTTTTATGTATTAGCCTTCAGTTATACTCTTATTTCGTCGGTATTTATATTAATTTTGGAGTAATTTTTGTTGATTATATATGTGTTTATTTTCCTCGTTTTTGTTATGGTCGTGAATCCTGTTATTTTAATTTTTTCTACTTTGTCCCTGAAAGAAAATAATTGACTGTTCTCTTGACATTTATTCCCTGCTTTCTTGTCTTATATATTTTTTTCACCTTGTGATTTACTCTCTATTTTCTTGTGATATATATATATATATATATATATATATATATATATATATATATATATATATATATATATATATATATATATATATATATATATATATATATATATATATATAATTTTTCCCTTGTGTTGTTGCTGTTGTTGTTGTTGTTGTTGTTATCGTGTTGTTATTGTGTACGAGGATGGTTTCACTTTCTACTACAATAAAGCTAGATATCCAGCCTAACATATTCCAGGAAAGAAAGAAAGAGAGAGAGAGAGAGATTATTATTTATTTTATTTATTTATTACGTCAAAGGCGTCAAACAAAGGTACCTGTACATCTTAGAAAGAGAAAGAAAGAGAGAGAGAGAGAGAGAGAGAGAAAATGAGAGAGAGAGAAAATGAGAGAGAGAGAGAAAGAAAGAGAGAGAGAGAGAGAGAGAGAGAGAGAGAGAGAGAGAGAGAGAGAGAGAGAGAGAGAGAGAGAGAGAGAGAGAGAGAGAGAGAGAGAGAGAGAAAGAGAGAGAGAGAGAGAGAGAGAAAGAGAGAGAGAGATAATGAGAGAGAATGAGAGAGAGACGTAGTAATAATAAACGAACTACAATAAAAAAAAAATGGTTAAATGGTGTGTGTTTAGATTTTCCCCCTGATCTGACCACCTCAAGGAGACTCTATACTCTTGTTGGTTCATATGGAGCACCTTGATTCCTCCAAAGTATGTGATCGTGTATAATAAGAATTGGAGGCTTCTGATTCCTCCTTGATTCCTCCAAAGTATGTGATCGTGTATAATAAGAAATGGAGGCTTCTGCTGATTCCTCCTGACCATGCCACGAAACACACAGAAGAAGATAAAAAAAAAATAATGGTGTTCTGTTGCATGAAATAGTGTGTGGAGGATTCAGTTGCTCCAGGATTACCCCCAACACAAAACTCCCCCTCCCCCCTCTTAAGGTAATAATAATAACAACAGAGAGAGGAAGTAAAGGTAAGAATGGGACTGACTGTTTTTGGCTTTACAATGGTATAGTGAAGGTGATGATGAAACTTAACGAGTGTGGAAATAATAATAATAATAATAATAAAAAATGAATAAAATAGGAGGGTGAGGAGGAGGAGGAGGTGTCAGAGGAAGTAGGAAGGGGAGAGGTGTGTGTGTGTATGTGTGTGTATGTATGTGTATGTGTGTGGGTAGGGGGAGGGTGGTTATATGTGTGTGTGTGTATTCTTTTTTTTTGGGTGGGTGGGGTGGAGTCAAGGGCGAGGAGGGTTGCGCCACATACATACATATATACATACATACATACATACATACATACTTGGGATTGAACCCATGATTCTGTTGATGCAAAAAGCCCACACCTTAGCGTTCTTGTGTGTGTGTGTGTGTGTGAGAGAGAGAGAGAGAGAGAGAGAGAGAGAGAGAGAGAGAGAGAGAGTTGTACTATAGTCATGTGTACCGTACTACGATATAATCAACCTTAGTACACACACACACACACACACACACACACACACACAACAAAGCCTTAGTGTATGGTTAGTGAAGGGATTTGTGTATTGTATTATCGTATGGTTGATTTAGCTGGTAGTGGTGGTGGTAGTAGAAGTGGTAGTGGTAGAGTTGGTGGTGGTGAATGTAGTAGTAGTGGTGGGTAGATGTGGTGGTGTAATGGTAGTGGGGGCAGTGGTAGTAATAGTAGTAGTAGTAGTAGTAGTAATAATAGTAGTAGTGGTGGTAATGTTGGTGATGGTAGTGGGGTAGTTGTAGTGTTGTTGTTGTTGTTGTTGTTGTTGTTGTTTATGTTGTTATTGGTGATGGGGTAGTTGTAGTGATGGTAGTGGTAGTGGTAGAGGTAAGGGGGTAGTGGTAGTGGTAGTGGTAGTGGCAGTAGTGGCAACATACGACCTTTCAACACACCACAAAAACTGGTAGTCCCTCACACACACACACACACACACACACACACACACATACACACACACACACACACACACAGGTAGTCACACACACACACACACAGGTAGTCACACACACACACACACACACACACAGAGGTAGTCATACACACACACACACACAGGTAGTCACACACACACACACACAGGTAGTCACACACACACACACATACACACACACACGCACATACACACACACATACACACACACACACACACACACACACGCACACACTGGATGGTGGTTGGTAGTTGGTAGTTTAGAGATCTTAGTACAGTAGGTAAAGGTAGGTGTGTGTGTGTGTGTGTGTGTGTGTGTGTGTGTGTGTGTGTGTGTGTGTGAGGGACTACCTGTATGTGTGTGTGTGTGTGTGAAAGAGAAAGTGAGAGAGAGTGTATGTATGAATGTGTATGTGTTTTATCTTGTGTGTATTCTTGTATATGTGCATGTGTACTGTATGTGTATGTATATGAATGTGTTTGTGTCGATGTGTGCATGTGTTTATGTGTTGTATGTATGTATATCTGCATGTTTATGTGCGTGTGTTTGTATGTTTGTATGTGTGAGTATTGTGTGTGTGTGTATGTGCATGTATGTGTACGTCATCATGTTTATGTGTGTGCTTGTATGTGTATATGTCTATGTTTGTGTGTATGTGTGTGTGCTTATATGTGCATATGTCTGTATGCTTGTATGTGTGTGTGTCTGCATCTTTATGTATGTGCATGCTTATTTACGTGTGTGTGTTTGTATGTGCATATATCTGCATGCTTGTGTGTGTGCATATATCTGCATGATTGTGTGTGTGCATATATCTGCATGCTTGTGTGTGTGTGTGTGTGTGTACCGGGAAGGGATTGACATTAAGGTCTCCGTTACGCCTTACACTGTGTGGGTGGAGTCATACCAAACACAAACTCAAGCACCAGTTTTTATTTCCTTACCATTAACCAGGAAGCACATTATGATATTATTATTATTATTATTTTTTTTTTTTTTACTTTTTTTTTTTTTTGGTGGTGAATTTGAAGGTCTTTGATTGCTCCAAACGATGCCTACGAAACAGATCTTTTATTCGTATCACTGAGGGCATCTGTTTTGTGGTATAGTTAGGAGGAATCGATAGCCTTTCAATTTACCACAATATCAATCTCTCAATAAACTCGTATTAAGACACCGATGAGGGAAGAGGAGGAGGAAAAGGAGGAAGAAGAGGAGGGTGAAGAGGAGGAGAAGAAGGAGGAAGAAAAGGAGGAAGAGGAGGGTGAAGAGTAGGAGGAGGAGAAGGA
The DNA here is from genome assembly GCA_034508575.1 of Petrolisthes manimaculis. NCBI lineage: Eukaryota > Metazoa > Arthropoda > Malacostraca > Decapoda > Porcellanidae > Petrolisthes > Petrolisthes manimaculis. The sequence continues at coordinate 38,435 of JAWZYT010006797.1, forward strand.
AGAAGAGGGGGAGGAGGAGTCATTCATTTAGAGGTCTGTTTAATACATTAATTTTTAGTTTAATTTTTTATTTATTTATTTTATTTGTTTTATCGACTCACTCATCTCATTTCCATGTTTTATTTTGTCATTATTATTATTATTATTATTATTATTACACAACTGAGATACGTGTTTAAAGTCTCTCTCTCAACCTTAAAATATATACACATATATATAATACATACATAGCCTAAGCCACCCCTACGTCCCCCTCCACACACACACACACACACGTAGGCACTCAGACACACACGAAGCTTTGCAAACACATCCTCGCCTCAAGGCACACGTAAACACCACTCATTAACTCTCTCTCTCTCTCTCTCTCTCTCTCTCTCTCTCTCTCTCTCTCTCTCTCTCTCTCTCTTTGCACATACACAGTCTCTTTTTACACATACACAATCTCTTTACACACTCACACACACACAGTTTTTGTCTTTGCACACACTCCATCTCATTTGACACACACACACACACAAACACACAGTTTTTCTTTTTGCACACACACAATCTCATTACACACAGTTTCTCGTTTTGCACACAAACACACACACACACGCACACTCTCTCTCTTTACTACACTCACACACAGTTTCTCGCATACACACACACACACACACACTCTGTCTTTACTACACATACACACACGCTCTCTGTCTTTACTACACATACACACACTCACGCTCTCTCTTTCTTTACTACACACACACACACACGCAGTTTCTCTCTCTCTCTCTCTCTCTCTCTCTCTCTCTCTCTCTCTCTCTCTCTCTCACACACACACACACACACACACTGCCACTCTACCCTCCTCTTTCAACAACCCTCACTGTCTGTCAACACTTCTCCCCACATACTGTACTAGAAGGTAAATAGTTACTACCTGTTGACTTCACCTCCTGACGTAGCAGAAGGAAACGTAGGCTACACTCCAACTTCTAAGTGTACAATACAGTCAACTTCAGGTGTCTTAGAGGGAGGGAGTAACCTATATATATTATGGAAAATCTGTAGGCTACTGATTCCTCCAAACTAAACTATGGAGGCTTATGTTGTCACCCCACCTCACCTCCCCATACACAACCCCACGTCACCCCACCACACCTTCACATACACAAACCCACGTCACCCCACCTCACTCCTGTTCCATCTTTTTATTCGCCTCTTACCAGTCACAATGGACAACCTTGGACCAACACACGCCGCTACCCCATGCAATCCAGGGTCGAACACCACAATAAAAAATAATAAAAATATAATATAGTGTGTGTGTGTGTGTGTGTGTGTGAAGTAGCGGACGATATAGTGCATCAATACCCACTTAATTAAACTCCCAGTATAATATAAAGTGTATAGTTTCGAAAATATGGATTAAAGTAGATTAATTTTATACGGTTTAGACTCTAGATTAATTAATTAGGTCTGATTTCAGGAGCTGCCATGAATTTTGGGCCAAGAAGCTTAGCCTAGCCTAGTGCAGTGTTCTATATGGCTATGGTTTTATTTGTGGTGTAAGTTAATTCGTTCTATATGGCTATGGTTTTATTCGTGGTGTAAGTTCGAATTCGTTCTATATGGTTATGACTTTATTCGTGATGTGTCTATAAGTGGTATGAGGGAGGTATTCATTCCAGAGGTTCAATTGAAGTCGCTGGAGTGGGAAGGAAATAATTATTGTGTCCGCCAAGGTTTATATATAAAAGTTGAAGAAACAGGAAGTTCCAAAGAAAGGAAAATGAAAACAACAGATAAGGAAAGAAGAAATACGACGATGGAGGGAGAGAGAAGACAAAAAAAAAAAAAAAAAAAAAAAAAAAAAAAAAAAAAAAAAAACACCACTACTACTAACCTGCCAGTCCTATAAGAACCAGCATCAGGGAGTCTCCGCCGCTGAGTTCATGGGTTTCCTCATCGTCATCATCGTCGTCGTCATCGTCATCGTCGTCGTCACCGCCGCCGAACTTGGAGTCGAAGGCGTGGGTCTTGAGGATGAGTGTACCGAAGACGACCACCACAAGACAGAACACCACCACGAAGAGTAGCACCTTACGCGTTACCCTCCACGGACCAACCTGACGGAGGGGAAGAAGAAGAAGGTGGTGGTGAAGGTGTTTTTTTTTTTAATTTATTTTATTTTTATATAGCCTGACGAAGTGGAAGAAGGTGGGTTTTTTTAATATAACCTGACGAAGGAGGAGAAGAAGGAGGTGGTGGTGAAGGTGGGTTTTTATTATTATTATTAGGTTCTTGAATATAGCCTGACGAAGTGGAAGAAGAAGGTGAGTTTTTATTATAAGAAGAAGTTGGGTTTTTTAATATAACCTGACGAAGGAGAAGAAGAAGGTTGGTTTTTATTTTATTTTTAATATAGCTTGACGAAGGGGAAGAAGAAGGTGGGTTTTTTAATATAGCCTGACGAAGGGGAAGAAGAAGGTGGGTTTTTTAATATAGCCTGACGAAGGGGAAGAAAAAGGTGGGTTTTTTAATATAGCCTGACGAAGGGGAAGAAGGTGTTTTTTTTTAATATAGCCTGACGAAGGGGAAGAAGGTGGTGGTGGTGAAGGTGGGTTTTTATTATTAGTTTTTTTTTTTTTTTTTTTTTTTTTAATATAGCCTGACGAAGGTGAAGAAGAAGGTGGGTGTTTTTGTTAATATGGTCCTGTTTCGTGACATACTTTGGAGGAATCAAGGCACTCTAATGTATTAAGGGATGTATAGGGGACAGACTTTCTATCCACCCCAAGCCTGTCCCCCTAATCCCGCACCCCTCCCAAGCCTGGGCCCTACTCCCACACACCCCTAAACCCCTCCCCCAAGCATGTCCCCCTATTCTCGCACCCCTTTAAGGACCCTGTGCTCGTGTATGAAAATTGGAGGCTTCTGATTCCTCCTGACTATGCCACGAAACAAGCTCCTTCCATATAGGTGGTGTTTCGTGGCAATATTTGAAGGACTCGTTTATCTCCAATTTTCTTACTACATCACAGGGTCCCCCTAATTAAGGTCAATAAGGGCCTTTTTACCGTGTACCGTCCATGGCTGAGACATTTCAACAACACTGTTTTGCAACTCGGGTTTATAAACAGTTTCTTTCAAGGTTGTGTTGTGGCGGAGGTGAGGATAGGAATGAGTGTGTGTGTGTGTGTGTGTATGTGTGTGTGTGTGTGTGTGTGTGTGTGTGTGTGTGTGTGTGTGTGTGTATGTGTATGTGTGTGTGTGTGTGTGTGTGTGTGTGTGTGTGTGTGAAGGAACTATATGGCTTTAAAAGAACAACGTGCATCAAAATAAAAATTATACATATGCATTAAATTTCAAAATAAATTAACCATCCTTAATATACACTAACACGACTTGAAAAAAAAAAATATATATATATAAGGATTAAAAGACTATCTAATCTAATTGTATAATAATAATCTTAATAATCTAAATAATAAAGTAGTAATAATACACAAGTTAATTATCAACACCATATATTATTATTACTACAATACATAGACACCAATTTTGTGAAAAAAAAATATATATATATTAGTAAATGATAAAATAATAATAATTCACAAAGCACCATTATTGTGAAAATTTTTTTAATAATGTACATGTTTTTTTTTATTATTTAGTGTTTGTGTTTTTTTTATTAGTATGTGTGTGGTTATTTTTTTTTTTATTTAGTGTGTGTGTGCATGTGTTTTTTTTTTTTTTATTAGTGTGTGTGTGTGTTTGTGTGTTTTTTATTAGTGTGTGTGTTTTTATTATTGTGTGTGTGTGTTTGTGTGATTTTTTATTAGTGTGCGTGTTTTTTTTTATTTAGTGTTTTTTTATTAGTGGATGTATGTGTGTGTTTGTGTTTTTTTTATTAGTGTGTGTGTGTGTGTGTTTGTGGTTTTTATTAGTGTGTGTGTGTCTTTTATTAGTGTGTATGTGTGTGTGTTTGTGTGTTTTTTATTAGTGTGTGTGTTTTTTATTAGTGTGTGTGTTTTTTTATTTTTTTATTAGTGTTTTTTTTTTTTATTAGTGTGTGTGTGTTTATTTAGTGTGTGTGTTTGTGGTTTTTATTAGTTTTTTTTTTTATTATTAGTGTGTGTGTGTGTTTGTGTCTTTTATTAGTGTGTGTGTGTGTTTTATTAGTGTGTATGTGTGTGTGTTTGTGTGTTTTTGTTCTCTCACCTGTAGAGCGGCCTTGAGGAAGTGGTTTGTATCCTGCATCTTGGTTTCTGAAAATATTGAGATGGGTGAACATAGGTCCTAAAAATATATGCCAACTTAATTAAGGGGGGGTGGGAGTATGGGGACAGGCTTGGTGTGTGTGTGTGTGTGTGTGTGTGTGTGTGTGTGTAGGGTGGTGGGGTAGGAATAGGGGGACAGGCTTGGGGTGTGTGTGTAGGGTGGTGGGGTAGGAATAGGGGGACAGGCTTGGGGTGGGTCGAAAGCCTCATGTCCCCTATTCCCTCACCCCCAAGCCTGCCCCCTTATTCCCGCACCCCCTTAAGGGAAGTAACATTTATTTGCGGTCATTTTGAAGTCAATGTATGTATTATTTTGGTAGTGTAAAAATTTATACATATACCTGAAAATGAAAAAAAACAAAACAAAAAAATGATGTGAAATTTGAAAGGAGAACATGTTATTATAATTATCATGGCTTATGAAAATATTACAAAAGCTTAATTAAATATATATATATCAATGCACCCACTTTTCATTACGATTATAAAATTTTTGATTGACTGCTGATGAGTTTTGAAAAGGGTAAATTTGCCGTCTATAAAAAATCAATTAAATAAACTCTGGCTTCTTAAAAATTGGACTAATAATAATTGCCATCCATTGACCAAGATATTAAAACTGGCTAAGGGACAACACGAAAAATGTATGTGTGTTTTGAAGTTATACGAGGTGAGGTGAGGGGTGAGGTGAGGTGGGGTGGGGTGAGGTGTGGTGAGGTGAGGGAGTCTATTGAACATTGCAACCATATCAAGCCCATACACACACATACACACATACACACACACATACACACACACATACATACATACGCTTACACTTACACATATACATACACTTACACACACATACACACATACGCTTACACTTACACACTCACACGCTTACACTTACACATACACATACACTTACACACACACACACACACACACACACACACACACACACACCTCCCTGTTTTCCTTCCTCCTCTTGCCACACTTCATGGTCTGCTTCCCTTCGTTTCACACCCATCTCGTTCCCACCTCTCTTCTCACTTCATCCCTTCCCTTTCTCTCCTCTCTATTTCCTTCCATCTCTCCATCCCTCCCTCCTTTCATCCCTCCTCCCATCTCTCAATTCCTCTTTTCCCTCCCCTTCTTCCACCCCTTCTCTCCTCTCTCCATCTTTCCATCCCTCCTTCCATCCCTCATCTCCTCTCCTCCCTCCTTTCCATCCTTCCATCCCTCCCTCCTCCCTCCCCTTCTTCCCTCCATCCCTCTTCTCCCTCCTCCCATCTCTCCATTCCTCTTTTTCCTCCCCTTCTTCCACCCCTTCTCTCCTCTCTCCATCCTTCTATCCTCCTCCCATCTCCTCTCTCTCCCTCTCCTTCCATCCCTCCTCCCATCTCCCCTCTCTCTCTCCTCCCATCTCTCCATCCCTCTTCTCCCTCCTCTCTTCTCCTCTCCTTCCCTGCTCTAACCACCAACCTCCCTAATGACTCCTGGCTAACATTATTCTGGAGGGAGTAAAGACTAGAACCCGGACATGCAATAAACATTCTCTCTCTCTCTCTCTCTCTCTCTCTCTCTCTCTCTCTCTCTCTCTCTCTCTCTCTCTATCTATCTTTCTCTCTATTCTCTATCTCTCTATTTATCTTTTTTTTCTCTATCTTTCTATCTATCTTTCTCTATATTTTTACTCTCTATCTATCTCTATTTCTCTCTCCCTGCCGCTAACATAACCACCCCCTTGATTAGACCGTAACATCTGTGTGTGTGTGTGTGTGGATATAACATAACACACATCAGTACCGTTATAACTCCCTCCACTGTCTGTCTGTCTGTCTGTCTGTCTGTAGTCACCAAATCCGACAAACCGTTCAAGAATTATTTTTTTCGATTCAGCCATAAAACACTACAAAAAATTCAACAGTTTTCATATAGACCCTTGCAAAAAAAAAAAAAAAAAAAAGTGAGAGAAATAGAAACTACAAAAATTAAAAATATAGAAAACAAAATGAAAAAAAAAATAATATAAAATACGAACGATTATGAAAACCAAACTTCTCAATCTGTACCATTTTACTTTTATTATTTCAATTTCTTTATTTACCTTTAGTAGTACAAGCCCCAACCAAT
>JAWZYT010006798.1:0-16582 GCA_034508575.1 Petrolisthes manimaculis
TATCCCTCTTATCCCTATTCCTCCTCTTTTTCCCTCTCTCCTCCCTCTTCCCTCTGCCTCTTCCCTCTTTCTTTGCCTGGCTCCTCTCCCTGCCTTCTCCCTCTTTCTCTCTATCTCCCTCATTCTGCCCATTCCCTTTTCACCCTCCTCTCCTCCTCTCTCTCTCTTTTTTCTCCCTCTGCTCTTGCCTCTTCCCCCTCATTCTACCAACTCCTCCTTCCCCCTCCTAGCTCTTCCTCCTCTCCTTCATTCTACCAACTAACTCTTCCTCCTCTTCCTCCTCCTCCTCCTCTTCCTTCTCCTCCTCCTCTTCCTCCTCCTCCTCCTCCTCCTCCTCCTCCTCCTCCTCTTCCTCCTCCTCCTTCTCTCTCTACCCTGTGCCTCTCTCTTCTCTAGCTCGCCTCACTCCTCTCAGCTCCACCACAAGATCAAAGAACATAAAAAACGGCTTGAGTGAGTCCCGCCTGGCCTAAGATCTGGCGAGGGGAAAAAGAAAACGGTGAGAGGGAGACAGTCACCTGGGACGGGGAAAAGGGGTGATGCTGCTGGAGATAGACAGGCAAATATCACAGGGAGCAGGATTATGGCGGCAAGACAGATATAGAGGGGGAGGAGGAAGAGAGACGGGAGACAGAAAGATAAATAGATAAATAAATAAAAGAGAGTTGTTGTGGTAGGTAGATAGTTAGACAGACAGACAGACAGACAGACAGGGGGAAGAGTGTGGTGACTGATAGACAGGTGAAAGTGATATGATAACAGACAGACACGTAGATGGAAGAGAGTGATGACTGACAGAAGGTGGACAGATAGATAAATAGACATACAGACAGATAACATACACAGGCGAACAGAGATAAACAGACAAGAGACAGACAAACAGAACCAGACATACATACAGACTACATACACACACAGATACAGACAAACAGAACCAGACAGACAGACATAAATACATACATACATTCACAGAGATACATACATACATACACCAGACAGACATACATACATACTGTACATACACACATACACACACAAATACACACATACGTACATACACACACACAAATACATACACGCAAATACACACACACACAAATACACACATACACACACAAATACAAACATATACACACACAAATACACACACACACACACACACACACACACACACACACACACACACATACACATACACATACACACACAGATATATACAACTATACAGGGAGCAACGAACAGTATGAATTCGGGCAGAGATGTAATGGGAATGAATTGAGCTGCATTCCCAGTTATTAGGCATCAACAGACTTTTACCCTGGCACTCACCAATGTTGATGGTGGAGTGACTGGACTGGGTTTGTAGTCACTTTGTAGTTAAGAGTCAGTAAGGAGTGTTGCGTAGATGGAGTTACGATTTTTATGACTGGTTACGTTGGCTACTGTATAGCACCTAGGAAGTGTTAAAGTACATGCCTAGGATGTTTATCTTTTTAGTACACACACACACACACCCACACACTCTCTCTCTCTCTCTCTCTCTCACTCTTTCTGTCTCTGTCTCTCTCTCTTTCTTTCTCTCTCTCTCTCTCTCTCTCTCTCTCTCTCTCTCTCTCTCTCTCTCTCTCACACACACACACACGTACATCTATATCTCGGAAATATTGTAAAAACCGGTGAGTATGTAAGGCACCGAGGTTTCAATAAAGGCAGGATAAATTTATTATACGTTGGAATAAATACTGATAAAAAATGTACATTATCGTGGAAACCAATCTGCTTTGAAGTTATCCAATCTAAACCAAATTTATGAGCCACAAACAGGAAAGTAGGGCAACCATAACATAACATAATATAGGTTCATCAAAAGGCGAACATTTTAATTAAACACATTTGTCAGTTTGCAGGACTAGTTATTCCATCGATGGACTCTATTGCACTTGGGGAAGAAGGTGAAAATGTTGTTCCTGCAAGTGGAATTTATTTTAAGGGGAGATTCTCTTGTTGGTGAATGAATTAGAGGATTATTAGTATTTTCCTCCAGATCCCTTATTTTAAAAACCATTGAGGGCGTCTGTTTTCTGGCTTAGTTAGGAGGAATCTGCAGCCTTCCAATTTCTATCAAAAGACTCTCCCCTTATGTACTGATTGTTAGAATATTGAAGGGGTAATTCAGTGTAGGTAAATCTGAAGGAACTGTGATTCCTTCAAACAATTGCAAGCAACACGACCGACATCGTGCAGTATAAATGTTTACCTGGTCCTGTTTCCTGGCCTATTTTGGAGGAATTAAAGTGCTCTGATGTACCAAAAGTATATAAGTTACGCCCTTAAGGTGGTAATTCGTTTTTGGTACATTGGAGTGAAATGGTTCCTCCAAAGTATGCTAGGAAACAAGACCAGAAGAGCAAAAATAATAGTGTTCTGTTGCCTGGAATAGTTTTGATGATTCAGTCCCTCCAGATTTACAAACACAAAACCTCCCCTTAAACATCATAAATCATAAAGCTGAGTGATGAGGGTCAGGTTTTATTCAGGGACTCCATGATGACACCCTCGTCTGTGTTGTTGTTGTTGTCTTGTCCATTGATAAACACACACACACAGATACAAACACATCCACAGCCACACACACATCCCCTAAATAAACCGTTTATTATTATTATTATTATTATTATTATTATTATTATTATTATTATTATTATTATTATTACACACAGACATAGACACAAACACAGCCACACAGACATAGACACAAACACAACACAACACAACACAACACAACACAACACACACACAGTCACACCCACAGGCACACACATGTATTAAAGGGATTGTATACTCTTGATAAATTGGAATGCCATGATTCCCCCAAAGTATGGTCAGAAAGCAGAGCCAATGAATATATATATTGGTATCCTTTTGCCTGGAATAATTCGGAGTACTCAGTTAATCTACTCTCCAGATTTACCAACACTTTATTACTATCCTCTTAAGGATCCTGTGATCGTGTATGAAACTTGGTGGCTTCTGATTCCTCTTGACCATGCCAAGAAACAACCACACACACATATATACCCAGCATTCGAACTCAGCCTCTATAGGTGTACTGGGTGGGGAAATGAACAAATACCAGGCGATTCGAAGCTTTCTGCTCCCCACACTCTGGTCAGAAACTATGTATCACGAGTGTACCAGCAACCCAGAATGATTATAATTATTACCGCTTTGCCCTTCCTCTAAAAATATTGTTGTGTTTTTGTTTACCAAGACCACCTATTATTGTGCCGGCCCCTGGACACAACAGACTCATTACTTTCCAGGAAGCGTCACACATGCTATATACACACAGATTATTATATTTTCCCTTTTGTTCTTTGAGGGACTAAGGTAGAATTTTTTTTTTTTTTTTTTTAATGACAACTCGAAATTATTTATAAATATTATTTTATCACAGAGAAAAACAGTTCTGAGTGTGCGTGCGTGTGAGCGTATTTATATATCCATACACCTTTGGACGTATTGCTGTGAAAGTGTTTTAAATGTTGTCATAGTACTGTATGGATCAGAGAAATATTTTACTAAATTTCTAACAAATCACAGTTCTCTCAACACACGGGGCTCTTCCCAAGGTTGCTTAATATCGTGTGAGGCATATACTGTATACTAAGACACACCGAGGCATTATCAGATTCACTATTGATTAAGGAGGAAGCTTTGTGTTGATAAAACTGGAGCAACCGGATCCTCCTAACTATTTCAAGCAACAGAACACTTATGTTTGTTCTTCTGTTCCTGTTTCCTAGCATACTTTGGAGGAATCACGACACTCCAATGTAACAAAAAAGAATTACCACCTTAACCTATACGTAGCGAACATGACAACCTTGGAGGACAATATATTAAATGGAGGTGATGCGACAATACTGCAACCGATAGATTAAAACAGATATCAGACCTTTCCACTGCCTTCATTAATTCCTGACTTGCATTCCTTCAAAATGTCATCATTCTGTAGCGACATATTATCGACCATAGTATAATTTTTCTCTGTAGATTTAAGCTTCCTACTCAGTTGCTTTCTCCTGTACAGTGTCTCGGTAATCCGACTACAATCTTTACCCAATATAACATCCATACACTTTAAAGAAGTTACACATTCTTCTTCCTGACCACTGAGCCTCATATAACAGTCCTCACATTCTCTCATTTTCCCATTCGCCAGACCTTGCAGCCCTCATTCATTTTGTATGTACAATTGTATTCATTGCAGGATGATTGTCATGACCAGCAAAGGCAATAACGAAACATCGGTAATAAACGACGATCCTCAATAATATACATCAACACACCTGCTGAAACCATACAATGCATTCGTATTGATTAGTTTTGTTTTATACTTCTTTAATTAATAATAACAAACCAGATATATTGTCATGCGTGACCCAAATGTTATAATGTATAGTATATACGTGCTTATTTCCTGAACAGCATACTCAATATCCTTATCCCTCCCTAATTTTATGTCTACTGACCAAGTACACATTCACCACTTGGAAGGTATGGTCGGCAACAGGAATTTTTACACAAGTTATAATATGAAAAGAGAGGTCAGTATTCTGGAAGTACTGCAATGAATGGTCTACCTAATGACTCTTAGACTGCAAAACAACATACCCTACCTAATAATAATATTGTATTGTAGTTACGTAGTCTTATATTTTGTATAATTATGTTGTAAACCCTCGAAACGAACTGGGTATGAAAGAATTCTTGTGGCCAATAGTAAGTACAGTATAGTAAGTAGTAGTGGCTCAGAGTCAGCGTTAGAGTAGAGAGTATAGAGTTGTGTAAAGAAAACCATCAGTTATTCAGTCAGTCAGTCAGGTGGGTATCACTTTACCTGTCCTCACGCTCACCTTTAAGTATAGTAAGTAGTAGTGGATCAGAGTCAGCGTTAGTGTAGAGAGTAGAAATGTGTAAAGAAAGCCCTCAGTCAGTCAGTCAGTGAGTCAGTCAGGTGGCAGGTGGGTATCACTTTACTACCTGTCCTCACGCTCACCTTTAACACGTGTAGCTGTCACACCTCCATACCACGCACCAGTTGCTCGCTTTCAAAGACACACTCACCTCCTTTGACAATAACACCCTCACGTAAGCCACCAGGAATTCGGATGTCTGACCTGTTACTCATGACTGGAGCGGTTGAATCATACCTCGCTGTGTGTATTCCATGAGGCCGAGAATGATAAACGTAAGGGGTAATGCACTTTTGGTATATTTGAACTTTTGTATTCCTCGATAATAATATGCAAGGAAACAGGACCAGACGAACAAAACTAGTGATAAACGTAAGGAGTAATACACTTCTGGTATATTTGAACTCTTTACTTCCTCGATAATAATGAGCAAGGATACAGGACAGATGAACAAAAATAATGATGTTCTGTTACCTGGAATGGCTCTTGAGGAATCAGTAACCTACACCAGATTTACCAACCACGTACTATCCCCTTAATTGGTATTGCTATTATTACTCGGTCAGACCCTAAAACTAATACAGAGAAGGACAATTAATTCAATATTGAATAGTGCACTTAAAACTTATTATTATCTGAAATGCCTTTATTGATTTCGTTCTGATTTTTACGTGGTTATGCCTAATTAGGTCTACAATAGCTTAAGGTGGGTAATTTTCTTTTGCTACATTGGAGTCCCTTGATTCCTCCAAAGTATGCTAGGAAACAGAACCAGAAGAGTAAAAATAATAACGTTCTGTTGCTTGGAGGATTCAGTTGCTCCAGATTTACCAACACCAAACTTTCCCCTTAAGGTGGTTGGTAATTCTTTTTTTTTTTGGTACATTGGAGTGCCTTGATTCCTCCAAAGTATGCTAGAAAACGGGACCAGAAAAGCAAAAATAATGGTGTTCTGTTGCTTGGAATAGTTTGAAGGATTCAGTAGCTCCAGATTTACCCACACCCAACTTTGCCCTTAAAGCCTCTTATCACAACTTTGGTCTTGAGGATATTAGTACTGTCAAGAGTCTCGGCATCTCGGGGTCTTTGGATTTCCTTCAGCTCAATAAATTTAAGGGGGTGCGGGAGTAGGGGACAGGTTTGGGGGGAGAAGGGGTTTGGGGGGTGGAAAGCCTGCTCCCTATTCTGACTACATCACAGGGTCCCTTAAAGATCGACGACGCTCTAGGAGTCTAGGGAATGGACTGTTGTCTATATATATACAATGATCTCATGTCTGCTTTTACTCTTCAGTACTTCACCTTAAAACACACACTAAATAATTTTATGTATACGCAGTTTTCTCTTCTTTTACATTCATGGAGGTGCAGCTGTAGACACTGTTAATAATGCTAGATAGAAGTTATGGAAATATGAGTTCGCTGAAAACCTTGAAGGAAGATGAACGAGTATTAAGTTTATACTGTAACCTTCAATTTCTATTATGGTAGAAATACGGGTTCTGTATATGAAGCGATTTCTGTTACGGTTGAAAGATATGAGGCGATCTCCGTTACGGTAGAAAATGTGAATTATTTCTGAGTTTGGCAATGTCCAACAAGCACAGTGTGTTACTACTCATTTTAAACATAAATATTTTGTATATATGTATAGTATATAGTAGTAGTTGTTTTTTATTCATTCTCGAAAGCTAAATAAACAAAATAAACAATCAATATCACAAAAAAGGTACTATACCAAAAATATATATGAAAAGTAATTACTGTATAGAAAGTTTATAATAAAGAACATAAAATGAAACAGGAAGAATATAATAGTCTGTACCAGTACGTGACATACGACATCTCGGTGGCCTCTGTTTTTAACGAGCAATCTGATATTTTAAGGGGAAGTTTTGTGTTGGTAAATCTGGAGCAACTGAATCCTCCAAACTATTCGAAGCATCAGAACACTATTATTTTTGCTCTTCCTTAGTTTGGCAAAGTCTAACAAGCTGAATTATTATTATTATTATTATTATTATTATTATTATTATTATTATTATTATTATTATTATTATTATTATTATTATTATTATTATTATTATTATTATTATTATTATTATTATTATTATTCATGGCATCTAAAGGTGTCAGTATTTCACGCGACACATACGAATTCTTTGAAGTTGATACAGTTCTACAGAGGAGTGGACCAAACATTTCACACTTCCCCTAACAATCCACTGAAAAAAAAACATATCACTGAGAACAATATGTCATCAGAAATAAATATCAATAACTTGCAATAAATAATTCCTCTGAAATGTACCGGACTACATCATCTATATATGAACAAGAATTAAATGATAGGTAGAGTATTGTCAAAATGGTTCTTCACTGAGAATTTTGTTACCCGATTTCCTATGATTTTTAGATAATTTTTTGGAGAGAGAAATTATGTCTTCATATAAAATACAAAAAAATTATCTAGTAAATGATCAGTATATATAGTTCTTTAATAACTGTGAAGATATCATATTTCAGATAAGACGAAATCGTTTTAGGAATAAGAAACAATCGTATAAGGTAAGACTTTTTTTCTGATATGTAATATTTATGAGAATAGAAAGGAGCTTTCTTCACGAAACAAAACTGTTTTCCTGATAAGACGAAATTGATTTTCTAATATGGCAAAATTGTTTTCTTTTCCAGGATGGACGGAGAGCCGCAGCGGAAATGGAGTGATGGATTCCGGACTGAGGAAGAGAAGAGGCAGGGGGGGGGGGGGGACACTAGTTGGGATCAAGAGGGTGAATTGGGGAGGGGGAGAGGGTCGTGGGGAGGCAAAGGTGGGCCAAGGCATCTATGAAGGGGAAGGGATAAGAACGGGAGGAATCAGGGAAGGAAGGCAAGAGGGTAGGGGGAGGGGCAGGAAAAGGTAAAGAGGGTAGAAGACTGGCTGAGGTGAGCAGGAAGTCTGTAGGGCACTGGAAATAGAAAAAGGAAACCTACAGATGCTGGAGGAAGGGGAGAGGGAAGTCTGGAACCCGGTGAGCAATGAGGCAGCCCCAGGGGGAAAATGAAGGGGGTCAGGAGGGAAGATGGAAAGGAAGCTGGGTGGGGCAGGAAGGAGGGAAAGTGAACGAGATAGAAGCAGGAGTAGAGGGGAGGGATGGGGGTCTGAGGGGGAATGAAGAGGGAGTAGGCTTTTATTGGGGCCTGACAGTCATTGTTGATTCTCTTTTATCTCGGCCGGAATAAAATTGAACCGTGCCGCCGTACTCACTGCCACCCAGGGAGGAAGGAGAGAGGGGAGAGGGAAGGAAAGGTAAAGGATGAGAGATGAAGTCAGAGAGTTTGACAGACAAACAAATGCTTAAATCAGGGACTCCCCTTTTCTTCTGTGTACTATCCAATCTCCTCTGCTTCAGTATTAACTTCATCGGTGTGTTTTCCATTACTCGAAACTACATCCAAGAAGAAACAATGAACAAAACCTTTTAGATTTTGTAGGTAATTTAAAAGATTGATTAAAATTACAGACGGAAAGACCGACTGCCTGACTGACCGACCGACTGACAAACAACCAGCCCAAACTAGATTTTGAAAATGGACCAAGCGAGCTCAATGGATGAAAGAAATGGAGATAACCGGAATATACGTACTCTGACATGAGTGTTGACTTAGGCACAGATACACTGATGAAACAAGTGCAGCTCAATCTTTACATGTGAAATGGACTGGCTACAAAAGGAGGGGGGAAAAAATTGCATATCCATAAAGGTTCAACTTTGATGTAGAGGAGATACCTTGGATTACACGAAAAACAATGAAATATGGCTCGACCTTTTTTAAAATATACTGTACTATACATTTATTTAAAGTTAACTCGATTCTCACCGAACATTACAAAATCATGGCTGGTAATGGAGTGTGTTAATGATAGTGCTTAATGTTATGTAGTTAAGTACCATATTCTCAATTGTCAATCCTATAAATTACTGCAATAGCGATGTGTCGTGTTTAGATAATAAACAATAGTACTTTAAATATGTAATGTAATGCTGGATATGTAATTCTACCGAGCTGAGCCATTACAATAATTACAATAATATTAAAGTCGAGTTGATTTTAATAAGTGATGTTTTTTTATCCACAATATTTACATATATTTGAGTTGGTTTACAATAGAGGATGCTTCTTTATCCACACTGTTTACATGTAGTGATGAGAATAGAACCCAGACGAGTTGAACACATATAGTAATAGAACCCAGACGAATTGAACACATACCGGTATAGTAATAGAACCCAGTAATAGAACCCAGACGAGTTGAACACATGTAGTAATAGAACCCAGACGAGTTGAAAACTTTGCAATGAACAACAGTATAATAATAGGACTATAATTCCTTGATGGAGGTGATGATAACTAACAATCCAAGTTAACAATGATAACTAACAAACAAAGTGTGAAAACATTACCTGCTGGTGGAGGTGCTGATAATAATAATGATATGAAAACAATCAATATTATATTATTATTATTATTAATATATTAATAATAATAATGTTAATAAGAAAAAAAAAAATAATAATAATAATAACAATAATAATAATAAAAATAGGAAAAGAAGCAGAAGAAGAACAAGAAGCACTAATATACTATGTTGATATATCTCTGAGATGATATAATATATAGGAATCATTACAATTAGTTTTATATGCTCGAGGATATACTGTGACATTTTACTGATACAATATAGTTACAATGAATTAACCTACTTGTGTGTGTGTGTGTGTGTGTATATGTGTGTGTATATGTGTGTGTGTGTGTGTGTGTGTATGTATGTGTGTGTGTATGTGTGTGTGTGTGTATGTGTGTGTGTGTGTGTGTGTATGTGTGTGTGTGTCATCCACTTGAAGGTAATACCGTAAATGGCAGGAGCAACTTGGCACTGCTGTGAACACCCTCTAGGTTACTCTCCTCATTTACCCTACCTCTCCATGCCTCCACTCTCCTCATACTCACTCTCACTCTCCTCTCATCCCCTTCTCTCACTTCATACTCTCTTCACACCCACTCCCCAACACCTCCTCTCCTCCCCTCTCCTCCCTTTATCTTTCCTTACATCCACTCCCCAACCTCTCTCTTCCCCTCTCCTCCCCTTACATTTCCTCACTTCCTACTCTCCCCACACCCACTCCCCAACCTCTCCGATCCCCTTGTATTTTCCCACTCCTCTTTCTTAACATCTATACAACTCCTCCTTCCTCATACAACATTCAGTATATCGACCCTCTTCTTTACTCACGTCCACCATACATACATACATCACGTATATGAAAACACACACTCATTTCCTCATTCCCTCTCTCTTTCCTTTTCTCATTCTCTCATTCCCTCTTTCATTTTTTCTCTCATTCCTTTTCTCATTCTCTCGTTCCCTCTTTCATTCTTTCTTTCGTTCTCTCATTCCCTCTCTCATTCATTTTCTTTCTCCCTTTCTCGTTCCCTTTCATTCCTTTTCTCATTTTATCATTCATTCTCTCATTCCCTCTT
The DNA here is from genome assembly GCA_034508575.1 of Petrolisthes manimaculis. NCBI lineage: Eukaryota > Metazoa > Arthropoda > Malacostraca > Decapoda > Porcellanidae > Petrolisthes > Petrolisthes manimaculis. The sequence continues at coordinate 10,523 of JAWZYT010006798.1, forward strand.
TCCCTCTTTCCCATTCCCTCTTTTACACCTCTCATTTCCCTCTCTCCCTTTCTCACTCCTTTTCTCCCCCTCTCATTCCCTCTCTCCCTCTCTCTCATTCCCCCTCTCTCTCTCTCTCTCCCACTCTCTCATACCCTCTCTCCCTCTCTCTCATTTCACACACATCTGCACTCACGCCCATCCATCCATCGTGTGACTCTTCTCGCCCTTTTCCTGTCGTTCACTTGCCAACCCAGACCACCTACCCACTCACTCCTTGCTCTCCCTTGCACCCAACCCCATTCCATACTCTCCCATGCACCCAACCCCATTCCATACTCTCCCATGCACCCAACTCCATTCCTTACTCTCCCCACCACACCCATTCCCTACTCCCCCCGTCCCACACTCCGTACTTTCCGACTTCCCCCTCTCCCCACTCAACCCATTCCCCACTCCCAACCAAGCGATACCCTACTCTCCTCCCACCCCCTCCAACTCCCAACCAACCCATTCCCTACTCTCCACCTCCCCATTCCCACCCAACCGATACCCTACTCTCCTCCCACCCCCTCCCCCTCCCAACCAACCCATTCCCTACTCTCCCTGACAACCCCCTCCTCTCCCTCCCCCCACCCCCTCACTCAGGCGCACTTCACTTTTTCAGTAGGTTATGCAATTTAGAACGCCCTGAACGGTTTTAATTCAGACACTCTAATGGACATTCTTTGTGGTTCCTCTCCTGGGCTCTTCACATGCAAATTACACACATAAAGAGGAGTGCTCATTCCTCATTATTACGCACATACAAAAATACAACGAATACAAAGAGAAAAATAAACTAACTAACACAAACAGAAAGATTAGTGCTCATTCCTTATTATTCCACACATACAAAAATACAAGGAAAACAAAATGAAAAACAAACTAACTAACTAACATATACACATACAACAATACTAAGAAAACAAACAAACATACTAACAAACGCACAAACACACACACACACGCATTTATATATAAATACTGTTTATAATTATTATTATTATTATTATTATTATTATTATTATTATTATTATTATTATTATTATTATTATTATTATTATTATTATTATTATTATTATTATTATTATTATTATTATTATACATATTTTTCCATCCTCCAAAATGAATCTCCAGTTAGCCTGAACCATAATACTGTGTTTTTTGTGGGTTTGGTACAGCTTCAATTAAAAGGATACTATAAAAGCAATAATGTCCTCAACTGTACACAAGCAGATAAATTATATATATATAAACCAGTGAATACATATATATTCAATGTAATGGTCACGTATCGTTCGTTTACTGTTATATATAAACTTAGACAGTATAATTATTGTCATTTTTTTCTCTCATATCATATTGTTGAAGTAGGCACTCGTATCTCAACACCTATGACTCATATGTAACAAAATATTGGAATGGATAACACCCAAAGGAATGTTAAGAGATCGCAACGAACTCAATAATTGACATCAAGTAACAGAAATATCGAGCAGCACAAACATTTCAATTTCAGGCGAATATTTATTTATTTTTATTTTTTTTCAATTACATAAATATACACTTCAGGTTCAATTCAAATACCCTCGCCCCTCCCCCACTCCCATTTCAGTCACACTATTAAGATTTACAAAAAAACAATGTAAAAAAAAAAAAAATCTTAATATCCCCAAGAAAGTAAAAATAAAAATGGTCCTCTTTCATCCAGTCGAGGTCCCCCTCCGGCTGGTGGTGCCCTGCGGTGTGGTGTGCCTGGCTTCACCATTTTTCTGTTTACTAGCGATGATTGAATGTTTGTGAGGTGTACCGGGCAACCTGAATGAAACAACTACTACCAGAGGGGAAGGGGGGGTGTGGGTGTGGGTGGGGGTGTTGGGTTGTGGGGAAGTGAGTGCCTCGGGGAATTGGGGAAGGTGTGTGGGTGGGGGGATGGGAATGTAGGGTAGTGAGGGAAGAATAGTGGGAGTTTATACCTGTAGGGTGAGGTGATGGAATAAGGGTGAGGATAGAGGGGGAGGTAAGGGGAATGAGGGTGAGTTAAGGAAGTATAGGATGTAGAGAATAGGAGGAAGAGAGGGGAATGAGGGGTAGGGAAGGAAGTATAGGAGATAATAGAAGGAAGAAAGGGCAATAAGGGGTGGTGAAGGAAGTATGTAGGAAGGGAGATGGGAAGTGGATATAAGTATGAGAAGTGGATATAAGTATGAGAAGTGTGGATATAAGTATGGGAAGTGATTGGATGTATGGAGGTACAAGAAGTGGTGGATAGAGGTGGATGGCTGGAGTAAGTGCAAGAAGGGAAGTAAGGGAGGTTTGGGGGAGGGCTAAAAAAAAAAATATATATATATATAAAGTAGATACAAGGGATATAGGACTGTGAAAATATATAGGTATTATAGGTTACTGAGGAACATTTGGGTAAAGGGAGAAATGGGTTAGGTGCAGGGAGAGAACAACCGAGTGAGGTCAGGGTAATAGGGCAAGTTGGTGGATTATTATGTGGGGGAGAGAGTGGGAGAGCTGGTTGAAGTGAGTTTGGAGAGTATGGGTGGGTGGAGGAGAAGAGATGAAACTATAATACTATATAGCACTGTAGAAGATGGTGTGTGTGTGTCTGTGTCTGTGTGTGTATTTATAAACACACACACACACACACACACACACACCAAATACGTAACCAATTAGTCGAGCAAACTGCACTAGGGAATGGGTTCCTTTCACCATGTTGAGTGGATTAGGCCTATACACTTCACGAGGGGAACACAACCATTGACGAGGAGAGAATTAATTAACACTTCACTAATCATGTTGTTGGAAGTTGAGTTGCCGACACAAGTTTCCTTTTTCTACAGAACTTCGTAACTGTATTGATCACCTACGGTATACTTGTGGTGAACACTTATAACTAAACGTATAATCATATTGTAGGTGTACACTTGATGAGAACATTGTAATGTCACAGTTTAGGCTATAATATAGATGAGGTATGGTATGAATGTGGTCTGCTGAATTCCAATGTGTGCAATGTGTACTTGGGAAAATTATTCTCTCAAAGTGGTAGATAAAGTGACAAGGAGGAATCCAATATCAGTGGTTTGTACATTGTTGACATGTGTGTGTGTAAATATTCAAAGGGACCAATTGTTATATGTCATAGAATGTTAGAGCGGAGCGGCATATATATATATATATATATATATATATATATATATATATATATATATATATATATATATATATATATATATATATATATATATATATATATATATATATATATATATATATATATATATATATATATATATATATAAGAGCGAATGAGTGCGAACATGTGTTTATACATTTTAAATGTCTCAATTATCAGAGTTTAAAGGTAGCCGGGCGATAGAGTGCACCCATTTCATTCAAAACGCTCTCTCTCTCTCTCTCTCTCTCTCACTCTCTCTCTCTCCTTCTTCTTCTTCTTCTTCTCCCATCCCAACCTATCCTCCCTAGTGAGCTGCTGCCACTCCCTCCCCTACAGGAAGCTGCCATTACGTTGGATGTGAGAGTGGCTGTGGTATGGTGGAGGGAAGGAAGGAGTGGGGAGGGAGGAAGTAGGGGAGTGTGGGTGGCAAGTCAGAAGGAGGGGGAAGGGAAGGGAAGGGAAGCCAGGACCATTGGGGACTGTAGAGTAGAGTTGGTTGAAATGAGTGAGCGACGGGATGGTAAAGTGGAAAACGGAGGGGAGTGGAACTGAGGGAAGTGGAGTTTGTGCTGTGAGGAATGTGGAGGAAAGGAAGGGGGAACAGAACAGAGTGGAGAGGAGAGGAAGGAGTGAGGAGAGAGGCTGTGGATAGGAGAATGAGGAAGAGGGACATGGAGTGATAAAGGGAAGAGATGGGCAAAGGGAAATGAAAGTGGGAAGAGAAGAGAGCAATTGGCAACCGTAATGTTTGACTACCCACTCAGGCAGTGATTCGATTTCATCAGTCCGGAACTGTACATGTACAGTACATACATAATTGTATTGTATGATTAATGGTAATAAATACAGAGCAGTGTATTACAACCGACATACACACACAAATATAATAATAATAATAATAATAATAATAATAATAACAACAATAATAATATTAACAGCCATAGTCATTATAACAACAACAACAACAACAACAACAACAACAACAATAACAACAACAAAAGCAGCAACCAACATTTCAAAGTAATTGTATTCAGATACCGTCAACATGTGTGAGTGAAGTGGATGGAGGAATTATGTGTCAAATATGTCCGCTTTGGAGTTTGCAAAATGTCTCTATGTATGTGAGCTCAAAAAAAAAAAAGTGTTGCTGAAAAAAGTTTAAAATATATGGGACAAGCGAAAGCCATAGTGAGGGAAGTGAAGCGTGAGAGGGAGAGAGAGAAATGGAGAGGGAGGGAGAGGGAGGGTGAGGGAGAGAAATAGAGAGGGAGGGAGAGAGAAATGGAGAAGTAGGGAAGGAGGGAGAGGGAGGGAGAGAGGGAGAGAAATGGAGAGGGAGGGAGAGGGAGAGAGAAATGGAGAAGTAGGGAAGGAGGGAGAGAGGGAGAGTTATGGAGAGGGCGAGAGGGAGGGAAGGGGAGAGGGAAGGGGGGAGGGAAGGGGAGAGGGAGGGAGAGAGGAAGAGGGAGGGAAGGGGAGAGAAAGGGGGAGAAAGTAGGGAGATACTGAAAGAGGAGAAGGGAAGGTGAAAGCACAGTAGGGAATGAAGGATGGGGGGAAGGATAGAGAGAATATTAAACGTAGAAACGGGATAGAAAGATTGCGATAAAAGAGATATGGAAGCAAAGAAAAAAAAAATGAGAAGAAAAATAAATGATTAGGGAAAGGGGAAGGGAAGGAGGAAGAAAAGAAAGGGAAGAGAAAAGATTTATAGGAGGGAGAAAAAAAACTATATTAAAAAGAAGGAAAAGGAGAAAGAGAGAGAAGAGAGAGAGAGAACACGGAAATTGGAGTTTTGTGCCAGAGAAAAAAAAAAGGGGGAATGGAAAGAGATGGGAAGGGATAGAACCATGAAAAAAGGAAGGAAGAAAAGAAGGATGGAAGTAAGGGATAAGATAAAGATGTAGATAGATATATGGTCAACAGGAAGAGCGATATTGGAGAGGAAAAGTGAGAAAAGAGAAAGGAAGGAAGAGGGAGAGAGGAAGAGAGGGAAGATGTGACAGAGGAAGAGAGGGAGAGGGAAGGGATGAGAGAGGAAGAGAGGGAATGGAAGAGAGAAGGAGGACGAGATAGAAGGCGGTAGGGAGAGGTAAAGAGAGACCTAGAGGAAATCAGAGTGAGTGTGTGAGGGAGAGGGAAGGGATGAGAAGTTGGTGGAGAGGGAGAAGGAGAAAGGGAGAGAGACCTACAGGAAATCAGAGGGAGTGAGTGAAGGAGTGGAGAGAGGAAGAGTGGGCGGCAGCTTGAGAGGGAGGGAGGGAGGGAGAGAGAGAGTTACATAGAGTTACATAGAATCACAGACCACAACAGACCTTACGGTCCACACGGGGTGATCTGATTAGAAGGTTACTGGTGAAGAATGAATTTCTCCCCAGTGATAGTCGTAGATAAGGATAGCAAAATAGAGAGAGAGAGATAGAGAGAACTGAAGGGAGATTGAGAGAATAAATGAGAGAAAGAGAGAGAGTCTAGAGGGTGGGGGGAGCTGACAGACAAGACACAGGAAGGGAAGGGGAGCAATACAACACACACACATACACACACACACACACACACACAGTACAAACAAGAGACAGACAGGCAGACAGTAACATAAGCCACCACCACTTCAACCAGCAGATTTCGAGAAGTGTATAAAAAAAACATCCTCACAAAAGCTGTTCTCCGCGTATCGTTTTAATTTTTACTGACGTACTGTATACTATTTTTTTTCAGGCGGCGTGACACATTTTCTAGGATCCTTACAGTGGAATGAACTAACCGAGGGAGGGAGGGAGGGAGGGGGAGGGGGTTAGAAGGGAGGTGAAAGAGAGAGTGAGAGAGAGAGAGGGGGAGTAGTGAGG
>JAWZYT010006799.1:0-16486 GCA_034508575.1 Petrolisthes manimaculis
CCAGATCATCACCACCCACCACTCATCAAACTAAAAATCATCACAATACCACCAATAACCACAATATTCAGTAACACCACCACCCACACATCATCACCACCCACACATCCAACACATCCATAACACACAATCAACACACACCACTCTTCAAATTAATCATCAACAACACCACCCAACACCCACACATCACCACCCAACACCACCCAACACCCACCCAACACCCTCACACCACCACCACCACCCACCACCACAACAACAACACATCCATAACACACAATCACCACCACATTCATAACACACACAATCACCACATGCACCCCATCATAAACCATAAAGCATAGAGGCATTGTATCATTACACACCCATCACAATAATTCACAGCAACCTCATAATACCGAGAAAAAAACCGTAATTAATAGCGTTGTACCAGAGTGGAAACGGTAATTAACGTAGCAATCCATGACAGCGGGGATGCATTATTTTCTCCAGTTATGCCGCCGACTTGCTCACTTTTTTTATCTTTTCGGTAGCGATGGCAAGTTAGTAAGTTAGCGGTTTTGAAAAATGAATGGGATGGCAAGTTTAGCCTGGGATGTGTGTGTGTGTGTGTGTGTGTGTGTGTGTGGTGTGTGTGTGTGTGTGTGTGTGTGTGTGTGTGTGTGTGTGTGTGTTTGTTTGTGTGTGTGTGTTTGTGTGTGTGTGTTTGTGTGTGTGTGTTGTGTGTGTGTGTGTGTGTGTGTGTGTGTGTCTGTGTCTCTGTCTGTGTGTGTGTGTGTGTGTGTGTTCGACTAGATTTGGTTAGAATTGACTGGATTAGACAGACCGCTCTCCGTCATTACCGCCCGAATTTGCTGGAAGGTAATAGTTTCGGTTACATCTGTCTGTTAATTTGTCTATTTATCCGTTTGTTTGTCTTTCTGTTAAGAGGGAAGGAAGTTTTGTGTTGGTAATTCTGGAGCAAACTGAAGTCTCCAAACTATTCCAAGCAACAGAATACCATTATTTTTTTATCTTCCGCTCCTGTTTCCTGGTATACTTTGGAAGAATCAGGGAACTACATTGTAACAAAAGCGAATTACTCCTTAAAGCTCTAACGAACTGAATAATTAACCTTGGAGTTTCTTTTATGGTGTTGGGTTTAGGTCAGGGAATTATCTCACCCAAGTTTGAACATCAGCTAAATTTGACCAACCCTTTGACCTGAAATGGCCACAAATAGGTAATTTTATAGTAATTACAGCTCGAATTAACTGTAATTACACATGTTATTATACATGTTTTAGAATACTTTAGTACCATTTAAGATGGAATTTACCGGGAATGTGATGCAGTACATCAGTCCGACTATATTGACTCCAATTCTGACCTAGAGGTCAAAGGTCAAGGTCATTTTAAGGCGATATAATGGGAGTTGGAAAATCTGGAACAACTGTTACCAACCAAACTATTCCAAGCAACAGGCCACCATTATTTTTGTTAACCTGGTCCTGTTTCCTGGCATACTTTGGAGGAATCAAGATGCTCTAATGTACCAAAACTCTCTTACCCTCTAATTAGGTTAGTATGCAACCAAGCTGAGCAGTAGTTAAGGTGAGGTTGGAGATGAAGATTGTCCTGTGTTGTAATCAAGTAACACATTTGTACAGATTAATTTGGTCAACAGCTGCAGTCTTAGACTCATTACCTACTGATATTGTGTGTGTGTGTGTGTGTGTTGTGTGTGTGTGTGAAATACTCCGAAACCTGCAAATACACACTTACACAATACACACACACCAACACACACACACACACACACACACACACACACACACACACACACACACACACACACACACACACACACACACACACACACACACACACACACACACACACACACACACACAACACACACACACACACACACACACACACACACACACACACGCACACACACATACACATACACTCTCACTCTCTTTCTCTCTCTCTCTCTCTCTTTCTCTCTCTCTCTCTCTCTCTCTCTCTCTCTCTCCTCTCTCTCTCTCTCTCTCTCTCTCTCTCTCTCTATCTATAATATCTATCTATCTATCTATCTATCTATCTATCTATCTCTCTCTCTCTCTCTCTCTCTCACAATACAGAGGGTGAAACAATAAATCGTGTGAAGCTTATCAAAATTCCATCCCGGTGCTTGGAGAACTGTAACCCCAACTGAGACCACCACCACCACTACCACCACCACTGCAGAGAGAGAGTTGCAACCCACTCACTGTACAGCTTACATTACAATCAGGTTCCACAATTTATGACCACCTCCACCACCACCACCCAGCAGCAGGAGGAGAAGGAGGCGGCGGCGACGGCTTTGTACGAGTTCCCAATCATCTGACACACCAAGGATATATTACACTCCGATTAAGGGGAGGATTGATATGATTACACTTTTCTTTTGGTACCTCCTTTTCTTTTGATTCCTCCAAAGTACACTATGTATGTATGTAAAGTCATGGTCTAATGTACTGCAACACCTTCCAATGAGATGGCTTCGAAAAATGATCCGAAACTATAGCTGTTGGTGTGTGCAATTTTGGTTCATAAAATTAACTCAAATAGCTCGCTTTTATTCACCAGGTTGCAGTACATTAGACCATGACTTTACAGTATGCTCGGAAAACAGGACCAGATACGCAAGTCATATTTATAAGTCATGGTGCCTTTTTGTTTGGAATTGTTTGGATATATGTATAAGTTGTTTTTTTCTGATTTACCAACACTGTACTCATCACCTAAGGAAATTATATGATAAGTACTATGAAGCAAAATTATGTAAGTGGTGTAAATCTGTGTGTGTTGTCGTTGTTGTTTGTAGTGTAGGAAAAGAAAGCTCTCTCCATCACTCACCTTAACCAGTGTGTGTGTGTGTGTTTGTGTGTGTGTGTCAGAACAAAGGTTAAAGACTTCTGTAGGAGAGAGAGAGAGAGAGAGAGAGAGAGAGAGAGAGAGAGAGAGAGATTCAGAGGAGGAGGAAGTGAAGTAACACGAGATATTGTTCAGTTTCAGACAGTGATTGACAGAAAGTTGCCAATAAAGAAAATGTGAAAAAGAGAGTGAGAGAAATAAAAGAATGATAAAAGAGAAGTGAGAAAGAAAGTGAGATAAATAAAAATAATAATAGGCTATATAGTAGGAGTGAGAATGAGAAAGAGAAAAATAAAAATGATAATAGACGAGGATTTAGAAAGTAAAGAAGAGAAATAACAATAATGATACTAAATGAGCGAGTGAGAAAATGAGTGAGAAAGTGAGATAGAGAAATATAAAAATAATTAAATAGTGAGCGAGGAGTGAAAAAAAAAAAAAAGAATGATAAACGCGGAGTGAGAAAGAAAGTGAGTGAATTAAAAGTGTGAAAAAATAAAATGATAAACAAGAAGGTAGAGAGTGAGTGAGAGGATTGAAGGAAGGGAGGAAGGGAGATAGATAGATAGATAGATAGGTAGGTAGGTAGGTAGGTAGGTAGGTAGGTAGGTAGGTCAGTTACACACGAAACCAAGAGATGAACGAGAACCTGATGTTACTAAGAATTACGTAATGTAAGTAATTAATAAATCCCAATATAGTTGTTATGCTTCTTGCTTGATTAAAAAAGGGTTGTAGAATGGTGGTGGTGGTTGTGGTGAATCTGGAGTAAGCGATTCCTCCATACTACTCGAAGCAACAGTATACCATTATTTTTGTTTCTCTTGTCCTGTTTCTTGGTACATTTTGGAGGAATCAAATGACTCTAGTGTAGCAAAAGTGTAATACCCCTTGATTAAGAGAATTAGCCTCGGAGCTCAACCATTACACATATTCCTTAATTTAATATTGTTCCATTTTGCAAATTAGGAGGTAATGATTCCTCCAAATTACTCCAAAATACAGGAGGCCTTCGTCTAGGTTGACCAGATTTGTTTCCTTGTTGAGTTTGGAGGAAATGAATTGGTGTTCGACGATGTAATCCAAACTGTATCACTCACCCTCAAACAAAACAAAACAAAAGTAGTGTCGTCACATCTGTCAAGTCATGAAGTACAGTGTGGAAATATTTTAAGCTTCACAGGCTGGTGAACAGAAGAATCAGAGAGGTTTATTAATTTACTGCTTTGATAATGCAATGTGTGTGTGTGTGTGTGTGTGTGTGTGTGTGTGTGTGTGTGTGTGTGTGTGTGTGTGTGTGTGTTATCCTTTAAGAAGTGTTGTGTGAGGCGACACAACCTTTGCAACAAACTGTGCATGCACTTTGATGCCTTGCAGTATGGCAGTATGAGATTAAGTTATTTTCTGTATTCTTTTTTTTCTGTGTTTGTGTTTAGAAATGTGAGAAACAGCGTGTCGAGATGTGTTACAGACAGCTGTGTGTTCTGAGGTGCAGGGTAGCCTAATGTGTAGCTACTGTAGTTCTCTGGTGTATCATTTTTGGGGATGAAAATATTTGTGTGTGCAGATTTGTGAGGTGGGTGAAGTTTGAAAGCATGTAATGGGTTATTGTGTTGTGGCGTTCAGTATTGTGACCTGGAACGGTGTAGTGTATGTAGCCTTATAGTACAGTGCAGTGGGATAGGATGTTGGGATAGGATGTTGTTAGATAGTTTGTTGTTGATAATGTATTTAGTGAAAAGTAATAATTATGTAGTATAGTATAGTAGAGTGAGATAGGATGCAATTAGATGCTTTGTAATTATTGTACTTGGTGAAATGTAGTGTGTAATGTAGGTGTAGTGGGTTTGGTCTAGGAAATGTGTTGCTTACTCATTATAGAAAGTTATGTCAAGTATAATAATGTTCATAATGTTGCAAGACGAGAGTACTTTGTTTTTTAGTCAACGAAGCCTGTTTTTGAAGTGAAATAACTGGTGTTAATGTAATTTGGCGAAGTGTCTGTTATTATTCACTTCAGTGCAACAAGTTGAATTATGTAAGTAATAATGATTATTTTTATCAGCATAGGTTATACTTCAAATGCAATACGAAAGTTGTTGCAATGCTAAATGAAAAAGTCAAGTTGTGAAATCATGATGCTCTGAATAACTAGACTAGACATGAAGCCCTCCTACGCACTGGTTTATTGTGTGTGTGTGTGTGTGTGTGTGTGTGTGTGTGTGTGTGTATTTATCTATATCTATCTATCCATCAATCTAATAAATTTATAGATAGAACAACTTCTCTTTTCATTATAAATTTCATGCAATACGAAATAACTACAAGGTATCATCACTATCGGTTGTATATCATATAAAAGAAGAATAAGGATAATTTTATAGCTGAAGCCAGGTACCAAATTCAAGTGGCACCAGTAGGAAGGTGAAACGGAGTCACCACAACCACCACCACTACAACCACCACCACCAACTTTTTTAATTACAGGTTCCGTTAACGAGGTGAGAGAGAGAGAGAGAGAGAGAGAGAGAGAGAGAGAGAGAGAGAGAGAGAGAGAGAAGCCAGGCACACATAACTATAGTAGGAGGAGAAGAGTTGTATAGGGGAGAGCAGAAAAGGAAGGCAGGCCGGCCACTCATTCACTCACTCTCTCTCACTCTCTTAGTTTCAACCCTCGCTATTTTCTATCCCTCCCCTTTTCTCTCCCTCCCTTCCACCCTCGCCTTCCCTCCCTTGCGTTTGTTGGATGCATGGTATAGTTAGGAGGAATCAGCAGCCTTCTAATTTACCACTAAGTAAAGAAGATTTTGACCTTTACGCCTATCGACTCGTGGCAGTCAACACTATCTTCCCCCAGCCTACAAGGTTACAATCCTCGCTCTTATAGCCGAGTACTTATTTACTGCCGGTGAACAGGTACAAAGGGGGCTGGGAAAATTGACCAAGAGAATCTGCCCTTTACAACCCCAATAGACCATCATGTTCACCAGCAGGATAGTGGACACCTGTTGCTTCCCGGACCCTCACGTCACCACCAGTATTGAAGCCACAGTCCTGTTTCAATTCGTCGTAAAAGGAGACTAAAAGGGACTTTCACTTCTCCAACTGTCCCTGTTTTTTCATTTGTTACATTTTGTGCTGACTGTCCCATCTATATATCAATCATTTTCTTCCTTTAGGCGCTATACTGTATGACCTCGTTAATGCCAATCAATTAGTTAATTCCATTTCAACCCTAAAGTCATAAACTTCTCTCTCTCTCTCTCTCTCTCTCTCTCTCTCTCTCTCTCTCTCTCTCTCTCTCTCTCTCTCTCTCTCTCTCTCTTTTTTTTTTCTTTTCTTCCACTTTATCTCGAGGTCGAAGCCTGTCAAAAAAAAAAAAAAAAAAAAAAAACCATACAACGGGTGGAGAAGTGTAACCTTCTCCTGTTATCCAAGTGTGAGGAACATGACCAATATAGACGGCATTCCATTTGTTCGGACATATATTCATTATTATTTGTATCCATAAAACTACATACGACACATTGAATAATAATGATCTGCGTAACAAAAAAACAAACAAACAAACTGTAAAATGTCACATGAAAACCAACCCTCGTCAGCCAAAAGTTAAAGGGAAGAGAAAGGGACGTTATTGGATTGGCCATACCTGCCTCTGCATCCCCTATCTTCCCTCACTATTGATTTCCGATAGGGAGATGTTCCACTACCAGATCGTCGGGAGTTTTCATGTGATAACCTACTGTAATGTAATGTACTGTACTATTTGCCACAAGATTTCATACATATTATAGAAAATACGTAACAGCAATGCAACATTATTATTAGGTTTGTTGTTTTGTTGCAGTCACCGAGTCACTTGGTAGACCAATCATTGCAGTGTACAATACTTCCATAATAATTACCTCTCTTTCCACATGGCCTGTGTAAGAATTTCTGTGGCCAACTGAACACTCACGACCAAAATATTGACACCTCGACAACCCATGAATCCGTGACATGTAACATTGAAGCACTTGGTGGGAACTATACTAAATACTTCAGTTTTACAACTCACGGGTTTATGTTTTTACAGTGAGATTTGCGAGGCATCCAAAGGAAGAGTTTTCTTCTGCTATATAAGTGGGGTCACAAACATAAAAATAAAAAGTTATGGAAATTGATCTTACCCATATTAATGACTGAACACGGTGTAATGAGAATAGAATATATATATATATTAATAATAGAGAATAGTATAATAGGAATAGAACTTAATTATATTAGTAATATAACACTCTGCAATAGGTATAGCTTTTACTTACCTATATTAGGAACGACATCTGGGTTGCTGTCGTCTGAAGGGGGGCGGGGGTCCTGCTTCCTCCTCCCCCTCCGCTTCCTACAGTAGTTTCGTGCCGCCACCGCCGCCGCCAAAATCGCCACGGTCACCGCCACCCCTCCCAACGCCCCACCAACTGAACTCCCGCTGTCCCCACCACTATTGTCACCTGTGGCGGGCAAACACACAAAATACTTATTGTAGTGTGTGTGTGTGTGTACATGCGTGTGTGTGTGTGTAATTTGTGTGTACATGCGTGTGTGTGTGTGTGGGAGTGCGTGTGTGAGTGTAAGAGACAGACAGACAGACAGAGACAAAGATAAACACAGAGACAGAGATTAATGCTATAGGCAAGGTCAGGTAACATTAAATGAAAAAGTAGGTAAGGTCAGATGAAGTCATGTGAAATCAAACATTATTTACGGTGCTGCAAGATCAAAGGAGTCAGGTGTTGGGTGCAGATATCAACGTGTAATTTACGGCCCGGTCACACGAGCGATAAACTCGAGAAAAAACTGCCGACCTCATCAACTCGGTTATAACTCGGCGTACTTTCCCGAGATTTTTGCAACACGACCGTGCTCGTGTTGCTTTGCCGACCTTGGGAACACTGGGATTCCAAGATGGCTGCGGATGATCCATCTCAGACATTATTAAGGCTCGTAAAGTAATTATAATGTCACAAGTGCCGTTGAAAAGATGAAAAGCGACCAAATTGGTGCGGCAAAATAATGTTTAGTGGTGAAATGTCCCGAAATCGAGACTGTTCCCGCCACAACAACACTGTGTTAATACATCGCCTGTTGGTTCATTATTGTTTATTATTTGTCATTATTATGAACAATATAGGAAAAATACCATGGACGTGGACCATTGAGGCCTCTTTGCTAGACTTGGTGAGGGAAAAGAAACACTTTGTGGGATCTGGCTAATCCTTTATACCACAAAATTAAACTTCACCATCAAGGGTTCCACAGCATTGCAGAATTGGGTCCACAATTGCTTGCTTTGGAGTATCAAGAACTTTCAACGCTGACAGCAGGTAATAATCAATATTTTACATGTTAAATATTGTGTGAAGTAATTCTTTGTTCTAACTGTCTTTGTATGTTGGGTATATAGTAAGCAGCAATCCCATTTTGCTGTGTTCAGGCTAACTTTTCATCCTTTATAAAGATTTTATGGTCCTATTTTATATGAGACATATGTAATAAGAATTTATAAGTACTGTATTCAATAGATTATGTACTGGACTTGCCTAAAATAAGTAGAGATAATGTTATAGCAATATTACATAATTACAGGTAGAATATACTTTATAGCTCAATTAATTTTAACAATTGTACACAACAATAACCTATTTTGGAATAATTCTAGGAATCACGCCTCCTCATGGATTTAAAAAAATATATGCTCTATGCCATCATGAAGGTTTTAGTTGTCAGCCTTACATATTTAATAATTTTAAGCAATAAAATGGGTCATGGATCAGCGTTTATCGTATGGTCCGTACCGTTAAATGTAAGGACCGAAAGATGCCAAAGTCAGGTTAGGTTAGGTCAATTTATCCCAATTTTGCCTTTTTTCTACCACCAAAATCCCTAATATGCCAGGCTATTTGACATTCATATTTTTTACCAATAAAACTATTGCAAAATAGTCAGTTTTGCTCATATCCTTATCTTTTTTAACAACTGGAGTTCACACTGTATGTATCTCCTGATGTTACCATTTAGGCTTTTTTTTGTGTGTGGTTTTGGATCACAAAATCTTGCCAAGCAGTCTGTAATGATTAGAAATATTCCATTACCTTCTCAGTGATATGAATAAGTCCCTATTTTTAATTAATGTAGTATATGAAAATATTGGCTATTTGAACACCCTATACTATACAGTACCGTACATGTACTGTACTGTACAGTACCATTGTGGAGGTAATAATTCTCATTCACTGAGAACTCACATATATATCCAACACTGGTACTATATTTATTATTTTATTTTCAAACCAGGTTTGTCTGAAATTAACAAAATTGAGGACCTACTGCATTAATACTCTCTAGAAGATATGGGATGTTCCTAGTGGCTCAGCAGGGACTCCAGGTACAAAGTGGCCACTGTACAACTGTGCTTCCTTTTTGTTAGACACCAAGGAGGACCAAACACCCACACAGTCAAGCTTTCCACTGCTATGCATAGAAAATGTACTAAGTATTGAAACAATAGATTGGTTTCTTTTCGCATTTTGATTTAAATACAATTACCGATACTAAAAAAAAACCTCTTGACATTAAATTTCACCCTTTAATGCTGTAACTTGTATTATCACCTTTCATACTTTTACACCATGTATACATAATATGTATACTGGTATGTATGTGTTGGTTTCAAATAATAACGGTACAAGTATATTACCATTATTTACTCCACTGCTTTTGTACAGTATACAGTAGGTAGTTAGCCTCAACATATATGGCTTCTGTTCTACTGTACACCTAACCTAATATTCACATACTGTAATTTCCACTTCCTTTGGTGTCTCTGCTACCTAACCCTAGTGGATGCTGAAGGACACCTTACGTTGTAATTTTTAATAATAATTTTAAGTTTAAAATGTTATTAAAACTAGTACCTGGTAGGTTACATGAGTCTGTAGTTTCTTCCCCCAGCAAACTAGGCTGATTTACAGCTGGGTCTCTACTAGCTGTTAGCTGTTATCAAGTACAGTACAACTGTTACCAGCATTAAATAATAACTGGCTATCAATGTTTTGCAGGACGATGACTCCAACACCAAGGTTGTGGCAGAATTAACATTTGTAGACGAGTGTAGTGTTGATGGCAAAACTTTAGTTCAAGAGGAACTAGCCACTACCAGAGTTAATGGAGCATCATCACTAACTAGCTGGCCATCAGTACAAGTTCCAGCCTTATCTACCCCTTAAAAACCTTCTTGTAAGAAGTGGAAAGCCGATGACATTGAAAATTAATTGAATGCTATAAACCCTATAAACAAATGCTTTATGAAGAAGTCGACAATAGGACAGTTTGCTGTTTCTAGGGGCCAAATGGTTAAGACTACAGCTAACCAGTAACCACTCCCAAAACAAATTGTAATGATGGAAAATATTCTTGCAGTAATTAAAGAAGTGATGGAAGTGAGTGAGGAAAGTAAGGACTATAGGATTGTTGCTAGTTCTTTTCTTCAAATCCAGTACTGGTACTGTATCTTACTTCATGCAGTTCTTTGGTCAATTTCATGTTTTCTTTGCATCATACAGAGACATTTTTAAGATATTGCACCGAAATATTGTGTACAGCCATGGTTGCTAGTGGTGACCAGGGTCCAAGGAGTGTTGGAGAGCAACTGAACAGAGTTCCAACAAGTGAATTTTCCAAACCATTCTCAACATGGAGAGAGGTTTTGAAGACTCACTTTTTCTAACTCTGTTCAGTTGATCTCCAACACTCCTTGTACCCTGGCCCACCACTATCAACCATAGCTGTACATTTCAAACTTTCACTTACCGGTATCTATATTTTGCCAATTTTCATATGTATCTGCAAGTACAGTACTTTACTTTTTTTTGGTGTATACATTTTTTTTATGAAGGTCTAATATATTACATTATTAGCAAGTTTAATATTAAGACGACAAATATTTCAAACTTTTCTGTTGCATGTACAGAACTTCTGCACCAATAATGAACCTATTTTATATACATGGTCTAAAATAAATGGTCAGCGAATTGGTTAAAAAAAAATTGTGCAATATTTATTTTCCTTAACATATTGCAGCATGTAAACAGAATTATATGATAATAGCATAATAATTAAAATAATGATAATGGGGGAGGTGATGGCTGAGTGGATTAGGCGACGGACTACTACTTCACAGCCTCAGGTTTGCGTCTATTTTATTAATTTTAAAGTTCTTTTTTTACCTGTAGTACAAGTCACTACACTCTGGGGAACGTTGCCGAAATAATAGGCCATGAAGTTATTTGATTCATGGTGGGATATTAATATGAGTAAATATATGTAAGAATTGCAGAATTATGAAAGAGAACAATGACAACAGTGATAATAATATGAAGTAAAACACAGTTCAACAGAATCGACACACTGATGACTGATGAGTAATAAGTGATGACATTTGTTTTGTTATGCTGTGATGTGATGATTGTGATCTTGTCCCACCCGTCAAGTTTCCAACGGCACTTTGTTTTGATTTTTCTACTTGGCCGAAATTTTGCGAGAAACACATCCAACTTGGCCAAACTCGTGTGACCAAAACTCGGCGTAAATCAAGGTTGGCTGCAGAACACTCGGCAGTTTTTTCTCGATTTTATCGCTCGTGTGACCGGGCCTTAAATTAATAAGTGTAGTGTTGTGTGGCTAGGCATGATATTTTATCCTGCAAATAGAATTGTTAAACTACGCTACTCTATTTTTACATTATATATATATATATATTTTTTTTTTTTCAGCATCATTCTGACATGGTTTGTGATGTGTAAATATTTATTCATATAATTCGTTTATTTCCACACTAGATATTTCAGTGAGATATGTTTTTTTTTATTATTTGTTTATTTAGCTTGCCTGCATATATACTATTCACATACATGAATATACATACTTTTCACTTACATACAGTATGTACACATTGCATTTCGTGTGTGACTGTTTACATGTGTATATTTACTGTACAGTTGGACACACATGAAGCTGACTGACTCACTTCCGCTGTTGGTGACCTGGATGTTACTGATTCCTCCAAACTATGCCACGAAACAGATCCGCTATTGGTACCATTGAGAGCTTCGGTCTGTTTCCTGGTATAGTTAAGGAGAATCAGTAGCCTTCCAATTTACCAACATGAGAATCACCCTTTTAGATTATGTATTAAACTCCCGTCGGTAAGAACAGACTTGAAGATTTCTCAGGGTAGGCTACTGTTTGCTGTGTGTGTGTGTGTGTGTGTGTTCTTATTTATAATCTTTCCAGCCATGAATGAGATGTGGATTTTGTTGCATAGGTTGTTAGGTTTTAATCATGTGTTACTTAGTATATTATATGACTGGTAATCTACGGGTTTTCATTGTTAGCTGATAGGAAAATAGGATTGCCGTGTATTTTGATATTACTATTGTTTTTATGCATATTTTCATCATTGCGTATTACTCATGTATATATGTATTGAATGTTTTGTGTTATGTCTGTTTGTTCAATAATGAGGTAATCTAAATTAAATCTATTGTTGTTTGTCTTTTGCGATGTTTTAATTTATGTGTTTACATTTTACCATTTTACTCATGTATTTTACTATTTTATTTCACTATCTTATTTTACTAGTTTATTTTACTAGTTAATTCTACTATTCTATGTCACTAATCAACTGTGGCTCGTGACATATTAATTAAACCAGTCAGCATAACATATTGGCTACTGGATAGATAGATATGAATAATGCTACCGTAGCCTAATAGTTGTTGAGAACATTTAAGCAGAGGAAAGGACTCAGCAGGAGTGGAGAGTGAGAACAGGATGTAAGCATGGAGGTATAATCTAAGAGGAGGCGGCATGACGTCACAGAAGTGAAGCCAGTTTTCTATTGGTCGGCTGTCCTCCCTACCCCCCATTGACTCAAAACATTGGACAGCTGATCATGTCGGACCATCAATTTCACCAACATTCTTTGCCATTTTTTAAGATAATGCTGGCGTGTTCAGCATATGGTTGTACCCAGAGAGACAGGAGTCTTTCTACTACATTTCATATGTATGTTAAGAAAGTCATATAGAAAAATATACGACAGAAATTGACAAATCAACGAAGTGAATTTCATCACCTGCCTCGCACACCGCGACACGTACCCATGTCCTGTAGAATATTAATACTGTATACACAAAAACTGTAAAGCCAAGGCTATTATAGTGTTGTGATATTAACTATTAATGTATAACCTGACGTATATATAGCATTGACAGGGTTATAAAAGATAAACTGGCTCCATGGGGGGACCTATTTGTGCCTAAGTTAGGGTTGGCCTGAAGGATAACTCGAGTGTTGAGAGATTGTATTATGAATGTTTTAGCATATTTCATAATGTTTTAAAGATATTTAATTTATAATTGTGTTTACTATGTAGACTATTTGGTTGTTGAGAATTTAGGTGTAAGTTAAAAAAAACCGTAGCCAATGTGCGGAAAGAGTTTTTATAATTGTGAAATTACTGCCTGGGACTGATGAGTAAAATTAATGTTTCTGTGTAAATCAGAGTGAACTGAAACTGAGGAAGTGATGACACACTTTATGCAGTAACATGCAGCCATCATCGTAAGATTCCATGTGGCTTATAAGTGGTACAAGACACCTGAGTGTCAACTCAATTACATGACAGTTCTGGGTGTTACACTACACATCTCTTCACTACACATCACATATCTCCAGTAGGCCTACCATAAACACATCTTCACTACCCTATTCACATCTTCAGTACACTATACACTTCTTCACTACACACACATCTCCATTACCTTAATTATACACATCATCACAACACACCACATCTTCACTACCTTATTACATATCTTCACTACATTATACACATCTTCACTACACTATGTAGGCTACATTTTCACTGCAGATCACACATCTTCACAGCACACTGAGGTGGCTACAACGCAAGGAAATTTAAGTGAAAAAAGATGTAGTTTGTTGACAGGCAGACAGTAAAATATTATTACTATCTGCTTGTCAACAAACTATAACTTTTGCTCACTTTCCTTCCTGTTGTAGGTATCTCGCAAGTAGCGAGGCATACCAGATTCACGTGTGGTCATCTGTACTTGTTGTTATTTCTCTATAACGTTATAATACGGTCTGTGGGTTGGTGTGTAAGCTATCACCTTCTCTTTTACTATACATTTTGCATAAAATAAACTATTCATTCATTAATCAATTCATTCTTTCATTCATACTCCTAGGAAAAGTTTGCGAGAAGAGGTAATGCTCTAGCTGGAAACAGCTATATTTAATGGGTTTAAGTACTTTTGATAATATACAGAATTGGATAATTTTATGTAGTTATCATATATGGAACAAATTCAAGTCTCTTTCTGGCTATGATTATAGGATATATGAGAAAATAAGACCATAATTATAATGGGAGTAAAGCGGGCGAGGCAATGTTTTGAGTCAATGGGGGGTAGGGTAATAGGCTCCGCCCCTTGCTTCACTTTGGGTGTACAGGACGAGCCGCTCATGCCGCCTCCTCTTAGATTATACCTCCATGGATGTAAGTCAGTCAAATCTGGTTTCATCCGGTATGCTTTCCTTCTAATGGTAAAATCATTCGTTTTCTCTCTCGTGGGCTTTGTTAATATTGATTTTGCGTGCACATAGATATTCTCTTTAATTTCTTATGATTCGTGAAGTGAATAATTACCATGTTTAGTTTATGTGGCGTCATTAACATTGCATGTATAGCTAGTGTGTAAATGAGATAATATGAAGACCAAGTTTAAGTCAGGCATTATCGTAAGAACAGTGGGCGTGGCCAGAAGGGCAGCTGCAGGCCTTGCCAGGGACAGTAGTTTTGAAAAACGATAGTCTACTCTTGACTTCACACACCAGCAAACATCACGTAATCGATCCGCTGTCATCTACCTAGCAAATCGTAGCTAAGATTAATAATTCAGTATCACCAACTAATCATAATCTTCAACGTTCGTGATTGCAATGCATTGTCTTGTTAGTTGAATAGAACACAATCAAGACGTATAAAGTAAGGTACGACGAGTGAACAATAAGGTGTGATCACGGCCTAGTCTGTATAGGCCTTGGGTGTGATGGACTTTGAAATTCTGTTGGTGTGAAGGACATTGAAAATTTACTGAGGCTGAAACAAACCTTTATAATTATTAAGGCTTGTGGTTAGTTTAAAATTGATTATTAATTAAAGTAAATTGAGTTGGAGGTCTTGAAATAGCACCAATAATTAAACGAGGACATACGTACACACGTGTACACTGGAAAGGACACTCGCGAGGACATTGAACAGAAAACGGGAGTCACGCGCGAGGGTACGGTAACTCAACTATTTTAGCTAGCTTTGTGAGTGAAAGTGAGTACGTGAGTAATTTATTCATTCTGTTGGTGTAAGACTGAATTCCATAAATTATAGTAAATTATTGTAATTGGTTGTTTCATACACCATATCTTCCTTGTTACTATATTTATAAATGCATACATATCGTAAGAGCTCACGTAAAATAAATAAATGTTGATAGACTTGCAATAATATAGGGGATTCAACCTCTGAGAACCTTCCTTGAGTCAACACAACGAAGGTGAATTAATAAACCGGGTAAGGTAAGTCAATTTCTGAATCATTGCTTACTTAATTATTATATTCATTATAATAATTCAATATTGCACTACAAAAGTGTATTACATTCTATTTCACTATTTTATTATCATATTTTACTATCTTACTTACAATTTTATTTTACTATATAATTCTACCATTTTACTATTTTACGATTTTATTCATACATGCAGTAATCAATTATTATTTATTTCAGGTAGGTGACTGGGTGAACCTCAATTAAGGGAAGAAACTCGTGATGGTAAATTGAAATGCTAAACGTTTCCTCCAAACTATGCTAAGAAACAGCAGACGATTTACTTGAATGTTACTAGTAAATAGGGGATCTGTTTCGTGGCATAGTTTGGAGGAATCAGAAGCACTCCGATTTACCAAAAAAACTCAATTAAGGTGTGTCCTGGCTCCCCACCTTAACTCCACAGAGAAGGTAAGCTTGAGTCTTGTTGTTCTACATTTGTACGAGTTTAGCAGCACAATTTCCTGGACCTTACTTACAGCGTTTGCATGTTGCCAGAACGTGTGTTGAAATGTAGTCAAAACGTTTCCAGGTACAGAAGCATTTAATGTTGATTAGAACGCTCCTGAATCCAAATACTGGTAGTGTTATCAAAGCGTTTCCTGTTCAAAGCATTTGTTTGTTATCAAAGCAATTTTAGGGTCCAAGTATTCGCATGAAATATGAGGATTTCCTTAAACCGATACATTCGTGTGTTTTAAATTGTTTCCTAGACTAAGCATTCGTTCGGCTGAAACTTCAAAACAATTCTAAAACCAAAAAACACTCATGTCATCAAAAGGTTACCTAAACTGAAACATTCGAATATAATTATACAGAAAGTTTCCTGTATTTCAATAAACCGTAAG
>JAWZYT010006800.1:0-2500 GCA_034508575.1 Petrolisthes manimaculis
AATGACAAGTATGTGAGGCCCGCCCCAGCTCCCTCCTCCTCACGCCCCAGCCACGCGTCGTGACTGTAACCTCACGCATTGCATATAGGAAGGAGCGTGTGGAGAGAGGGAGTGGAGAGGGAGTGGTGAGGGACAGGGAGTGAGACAGGAGTGTGTGAGAGGGTGTGGTGAGAAAGGAGTGTGTGAGAGGAGTGGTGAGAAAGGAGTGAGAGTGTGAGAGAGTGCAGAGGATATGGTAGGAATGTGTGAGGAGAGTGAGATGGGAGTGGAGAGTGAGATTGGAGTGTGTGTGTGAGAAAGTGAAATGAGAGTTAAGAAAGAGAGCATGGGATTTAGATGGGGAGTGTGTAGAGGGTAGAGTAGAGAGTGAGGGAGTTAGGTGGAGTGTGTGAGGGAAAAGAAAGGGGAAAAGATACAGAGAGGTAGGCAGGCAGGCAGGCAGGCAGGCAGGTAGGCAGGTAGATAGATAGATAGCTAAGTATGAAGGTAGGTAGGTAGGTAGGTAAGTAAGTGGGGAGGTAAGTAGATGAGTAGTTGAGTAAGCAGGCAGACAAGTAGGTAGGTAAGTAGGTAGACAAGTAAGTTAATAGGCAGGTGGGTACAGTAGTAAGTAGGTAGGTAGGTAAGTGGGTAGGTAGGTAGACAAGTAAGCAGGTGGATACAGTAGGTAGGTAGGTAGGTAGGTAGGTAGTAGGTAAGAGAGGTAAAGGTATTGAGTACAAGGTGAGGAGTAAACAGGAACAAATATATTTTATGTGTATATGTTGGTAGGTACCGACTCTTGACTCAGTGTGCCTCAAGTTATTATAATATTTACCCCAGATTAGAAATATTATAATAAGAGTTAATAATATATGCATGTGGAGGAGAAGATGACGTGAGGAATAGACAGACAGGTAAAGAAAATGGATGGGTGGATGGATGGATGGATGGATGGATAGATGGAATAATGAAGAGAGGAACAATGAGTGAGAAGGGTAAATAGAATGAATGGATGGATGGAAGATGGAGTAATGGTGAGAGAAATGATGAGTGGGAAGGGGAAAATAGAATGAATGAATGAATGATGAATGGAAGATGGAGTAATGGTGAGAGGAATGATGAGTGAGGTAGAAGGGGAAATAAAATGAATGTTGGATGGAGTAAATATTGAAGGATAAATTGAGGAGTGGAAGGATGTACTGAGAGAGAGAGAGAGAAAGAGAAATAAGAAGAGAGTGAATGAAAGATTGAGAGGAAAAGATTGCAAATAGATAAGTCAGGGAAAAAAATTATAGAGAGAGGTATATACAGAAAGAGAAACACGATAACGAAAGAAAGATATACAGAAAGAAAAGAATAAAACGAACGAAAGATAAAGAAAAAAAAAAGAAAGAAAGAGAGACAACGAAAACGAAAGAAAGAAATATAGAAAGAAAAGAATAACACGAACGAAAGATAAAGAAAATTAAAAACTGATGAAGGAAGACCATAGTTAATTAAGGGAAGATTATTTTGTTTTGTTGGTGAATTAGAAGGTGTGTGATTCCTCCAAAGTATGCCACGAAACAGATTCTCCTATAAGTACTGGTGATGTATATAGTCAGAAAATTGGAGGTGCAAATGTCCTTCAAACAGTGCCACGAAACACACACACACATACACACACACACACACACACACTTAAAATACACATACACTTAAAATGCACACACACACACCACACTTAAAATACACATACGCAACACACTTTAACATGAAATACACACACAAACACATTTAAAATACACAAACACACAAACACACACACACACATTAAAGGAGCTTGTTTTGAGGTGGCATAGTCAGGAGGAATCAAAAGTCACCAACCAGGTCACATACAAAATTACAGGAGGGGCCCTTATGTCATTCAAATCTCGTTCAGTGTGAAAACAGGAGAGCACCCAAGAAAATAATACTCCCTGACAATTTCACAGTCGTGTGTCGTGAATTTCTGAGCGAGAGAAGGAGGAAATGAAATGAAGGAATTATTAAGGTCCGTGTGTTAACTCGAGTGTGAAGTGTGTGTGTGTGTGTGTGTGTGTGTCGTGTTGTGTATGTGTGTGTGTGTTGTTTTGTTGTGAAGTGTGTGTGTGTGTGTGGTGTATGTGTGTGTGTGTGGTGTGTTGTGTTGTTGTGTATGTGTCATGTTGTGTTTTGTGTGTATGTGTGTGTAAATTATTAAGAAGTTAATAGGTCTATTATCGCCAGGAAAAAAAATAATATGTATATACACTTTAATTAATTATGTTACTTCTTGATCGCAATGTGGCAGTTTACTTAAAATTTAGATACTAAAATTTGAGGCTATGAACTGTAATGCAGTGATAGTGTTTAGATTAATTGTTACTGAACTGAGAGGTGATTTTAACGACAGGGTAAATAGTGATCTAAGGTAATCTGATGAACAGTATGACACACACACACACACACACACACACACACACACACGGAGAGAGAGAGAGATTTGTTTTGTTTTGAT
>JAWZYT010006800.1:7500-17500 GCA_034508575.1 Petrolisthes manimaculis
ATTTGCTTTTGTTTGTGTGTGTGTGTGTGTGTGAGAGAGAGAGAGAGAGAGAGAGAGAGAGAGAGAGAGAGAGAGGGAAGGAAAGAGGAATGGTGGAAGAAAACCAGGGAATGCAGAATAGACAGGGAATACAAAAGGAATACAGAGGACATTCAAACAGCAACTGATCTACTGCCTGGGTCTTCCGATGCTGCTGCTGCTTAATTTTGCTATTCTAACTCGCCTACAAGGGTGAGGGAAAATATAGCAAAGAAGAAGGCTCCTCCCCACCCACCACTCGAAAAGATACCATGAAGATCAGGGGTGGAGAGGAGGTAGGGGGAGGAGTGAAGAAAAGGCAGGGAGAGTGGGGAGCGGGGAGGAGTGAGTGAAGGAAAAACAGGGAGAGGAGTGGAGTAGAGTCAGTGGGGGGCGTGGAGGAGGCAGGGTGGGGGAGGGAGGAGAGAAGGCAATGGTGGAGGAGGGAGGGGAGCAGGGTCAGGGACAGGGGTGGGTGGGGTAGGGGAGCAGGGTCAGGGACAGAGGAGGAGGGAGGAGAGAAGGCAGTGGTGGTGGAGGAGGGAGGGGAGCAGAGTGAGGGACAGGGGTGGAGGGAGGAGAGAAGGCAGTGGTGGTGGAGGAGGGAGGGGAGCAGAGTGAGGGACAGAGGTGGAGGGAGGAGAGAAGGAGAGAAGGCAGTGACAGGGAACAAGACAGGGAAGCAGAGCTGGTGGGTGGCCACTGTCTCCACGGCCACCAGAGGTCACCGGGGCACGGGGCATTAAGATGGGCACGCACAGGGTAGAGGTGTGGAAGGAGGCACAGATTAAATGTAGGAAAGATGGGAAAGAAGAAGAATTGTAAGAAGGAAGGAACGAGGGACAGGTTAAAGGCAGGAGAAACGGGATAGAAAAAGAATTGCAGGAAAGAGAGACAGGTTAAAGGCAGGAAAGACGGGAAATAAGAATAATTATAGTTAGGAAGGAAGGAGGGACAGATTAAATGCAGGAAAGACGGGAAAGAAGAAGAATTGCAGGAAGAGCCGTGGGTAATAAGTGTGGGAGGAGGGACAGATTATTAAATGTATGAAAAATGACGGGAAGGAAGAATTTTAGCAGGAGTGTAAAGAGTGAGATGTTGGAGGAACCATGGATTATAGAAAAAACAGAAGAAAATACAATGATAATAATGGACAGGAAGATAGGAAGATATATAGTAAGATAGTAAGAGAAACAGGGGAGGAGATAGAAAAGAATATGCTCTACTACTATAGTCTAATAATATTCTTTTCCGTAAACATTTGTGGATAAATTCAAATACAGTACATATTCGATAAAAAAAAAGGAAGGGAATTAATGGAACTGACCTCTGGGAATACAACAAACTCTTCTCTCTGACTGTATGTATGTATGTATGTATGTATGTATGTATGTATGTATGTATGTATGTATGTATGTACGGTACTTCGAATCTATATAAGCTTGAACTGTGAATTTTTATTTATAATATTCCTCTCAATTATTTCCACCCGTAAAATTATGTACTTTATAATAATTGTGTTTTGGAGTTTGAGTAATATTGTAGCCCCCCCCCCTCTCTCTCTCTTTCTCTCTTTCTCTCTCGTTGTGATCAGTTTGTGCTCTCTCTCTCTCTCTCTCTCTCTCTCTCTCTCTCTCTCTCTCTCTCTCTCTCTCTCTCTCTCTCTCTCTCTCTCTCCAATTATTATGTGTCGCAATTCCGTCATGACATCCAGTCTTAGACAAGGACATTAAACTCTTTTCCGTGTTCATCTTTTTTTTCTCTACTCTAAGGTATAGGGATTAGGGCGGGGCGGGTGGAGAGGACGGAACGGGGCGGGGCGGAGCGGGGCGGGGCGGGGCGGGGCAGGGTGAAGGGGCGGGGGTAACTATTAAGAGGGTGACTTTGCAATTCCTTCAGAACTTCACCTCGACGATAAAGTTCTCAGGGAATGAAAGGTGTACAGGAGAGAGAGAGAGAGAGAGAGAGAGAGAGAGAGAGAGAGAGAGAGAGAGAGAGAGAGATTAATGGAAAGAGGGTCGTACAGTCCAAGACAATAATAGAGTTTTATAGATTATATAGTTTTAGTTTCTAGTTTTGGTTTATAGTTGTCATCATTTTCATGTATTTTTTATGTTATTCTAGATTTTGCTTTCCTTATTTTAGTTTATCTTTCTATTTTCAATATTTAGAATAACTGCTGTACTTGATAGCTAATGTATGTATAAATGAGAAGAAAAACAAAACTAATTGTATATACCCGTTTCAGAACATCTAAATTTAACTATTTTGTCATCTATTCTATCTATAATAATTTCATATAATTTTTACATAATTTATCCATACTTTTTTCATCTATAATATCTCATCTATAATAAAATGTCACCTATAATAATGGTATTGTAACGTAACTCATGTGTTGATTGGAACCTTACGTTGTTAACTTTATATTTTAGGGTTATTAAGGGGTACCGTAGTCCAGTGTTGGTTTCATATATCTGGAGCAACTGATTCCTCCAAACTAATTTTCAAGCCACAGGACACCATTAGTTTTGTCCATGTGGTCCTACTGTTTCCTGGCACACTTTTGAGGAATCAAGGCACTCCAATGTACCAAACGTATACTATCCCTTTAATTCCTCCAAACGATGCTTTGAGAGTCAATTGGAGGACTATAATAATTTCTCTCAGGGTTAAATTGGAGGACTATAATAATTCCTCTGAGGGTCAAACTGGAGGACTATAATATTTCCTCTGAGGGTCAAATTGGAGGACTATAATAATTGCTCCAAGCTCCAAACGATGCTGAGGTGTTATAGTAGTCTGTTTCTTAGTGACACTGTTTGGAGGAATCAGCAGCACCAGCCCTCCAGTTTACCACCACCATCAGTATAGTGGATAGTCTTCCCTTCACACAGGCACTATCTTGGAATGGTGTGATACGGTTGCTTCGAGAACTTTATATAATTGGTACAGTCGTGGCACAAAGTCCTTCATCATTCATACAAGGTGTACAGTAAAGGGAAGTCTGCAATGGTCAAGGATTATGTACCGCGACTGTACACTGTTTTTGCTAAATCTGGAGCAACTGATATCCCCCCCCGATCTTTCCAAGCAACAGATCACCATTATATTTTGTTACTATAGACCTGTTTCCTGACATACGTTGGTGGAATCAAAGCGGTTCAATATACACACACATACACCCTCAAAAGTGTATTACCCCTTTAATTTAACTGACCAGGGTTGCCAAATAAACTGTCCTCACATTTAGATTTACTGATCCTCAATGCTCTTCACTTGGTATTAGAGTTTCCTAATATGGTAGAAGCCAATTGTCTGACCACCACTGAGGTAATCGTTGGTCCAAAGCCTCACCTGCAGCCTCTCGCACCTCATGATGGTGTTTTTTTTTATATGTATATGTTTATTTTTTTTTACTTTCTTTCATTGGTCATTGGGTCACTGTGTATCATTCTCGGTGTCTCCACGGTTAATGATGCTCTGTCGTCCATCAAAAAAATTATTGGTACACTTTTATAATTATCATTTTTGTGGTCGATTGCAAACATTGACAGTTTTTTTTTTAATAGTTCTGAGCATCTGATTGACTGTGAGTCCTCAATCATGTGTCATGTTACAAAACTTTCAATCTCGAACTATGTGTCTAAAATAATAAAATCTAACTAACACATTATTTGCGAATCTAAATGTACCAATAGAATAATCCTATAGTCACAATGTTTTTACCAACATTTGCAGCAACTTCACACAGTCTGTTTCGTTACTCCTTACACCTATATACGTCACTTGGATAAATAATGGATTATATTAAGACAAGAGGGTCTGAGGCTGAACCTTGGGGATCCCACTGGTAATTATCTTCCAGTGTGAAGCCGGACGATTAATCACTTCCCGCTGCGGTGGTGGTGGTGGTGTTAGAGTAGGAGAAGAGGGAAAAGGAGGAGGAGGAGGAGAAGAGGAAAAGAGGTAGTAGTAATAGGAGGAGGAGGAGGAAAGGAGGAGGAGGAGGAGGAAGAGAAGGAAGTGGAGGAAGAAGAGGAGGAATACAAAGGAAATAGAGGCAACTGGAGGCCCTTTAAATTTTCAGTACCCAGAGAGAGAGAGAGAGGAGAGAGAGAGAGAGAGAGAGTATACGAGTGAGACATAACATTTTTGGGTTGAGTGTACATTATGACTCCTGGATGTAGCGTATATCTGTACCAGCCTTCATCACTCACTGACACTTCATTCATATTAAGGGAAGCAACCTTTTGTGTTCAATTTGGAATCATTGTAGGCCTCCAAACTCACCTATATAACACATCCCCTGTTAATAATTCCATAGGGAGGGGTTTTGTTTCCTGGCATAGTTTGGAGGAATCAGTAGCCTTCACATTTCCCTTAATCAATAGGTTACTATATTCACTTAAGGACCCTTTGAACCAATTTGAACCAATGGAGGCTTTGGATGGGCTGTCGTCCGAATACTGCCTGCTTCACATCTCGGGCTTCGATTCAGGTGGGTTAGGGTTGTAGTGAGCGACTTATACCTCTTGAGACTCCTTAGTTCACGAGTCTTTGAAGCTTACGGTACCCTATGTGGTTCATAACTTAACACATATAGTACATGGTGGCTGTTCGAGCATTCAGACCACATCAGTCTTATAAACAGGGAAATCTGCTTCGTACCATATAATTATATAGTTTAGAGGAATTACAATTATCCCCTTTAATTAAGTCTGGAAAAGGGACAGTAATAAAATCCCTTTAAGTCTTGAAAAAAAATCCCTTAAGTCCCTCTTCTACAATACCATCAAGAGAAAATCCCCTTTAAAAGAAAGTCTTGAAAAGGGACATTAAAAAATCCCTTTAAATCTTGAAAAGGAATATATAGTTAAAATAATCAAGATAGTATCCCCTTTAAGTCTTGAGAAGAGACATTGAAAATCGTCAAGTACCTCAGTAGGGATAGGTAATAAAAATAATCAGGAGAAAATCCTATTAAGTCTTGAGAAGGAATAAAATTATAGTTAAAATCCTCAAGAAAATATTCCTTTAAGTCTCGAGAAGGGATAATAGTAAAAATCAACACGAGAATATCCTTTTAAGTCTTGAGAAAGTAATAGTAAAAAATTGTTGACACTCCCTTGGATAGATATTGTTGACGGAGACGAGGCGAGGCGAGGCGAGGCGAGGTGTGCGGTGGGTTGAGTTGACACGGGAGGAATGATCTGACGCTTGTCCAATTAAGAAGGTTGTAAGGTGTGGTGTGACCCGTGCCAATTAAGCTTATACATTCGGCTGCCACTGTAGGTGGGATCATGTGTCTCCCACTGTGTACCCACCAACTCCTCCCACCACCTGCCCAGTACCACACACACACACACACACTCACACTTGTCCTGTACCACACACACACACACACACACACACACACACACACACACACACACACACACACACACACACCACACACACACACACACCACACACACCACACACACACACACAACACACACACACACACACCACACACCACCCACACACACACAACTGTTCAGTACCACACGCAAATCGTAAAATTATTCTCTTTTATTATATCATACATACACACTCGCACACACGCACATACAAATATCTGTTCCAAATCCCCCCCCCCCCCCACACACACTTGTCCTGTAATACACGCACATACACACACACACACACACACACACACATACACGCAGTCTCAGATATGGATGTAGTCAGTTTTGAAAATGTGTGTGAATAAGTATAATATAAAGTGATATATTTGATTAATGATCCCAACTCCTGCTATCCTTTCTCTCCTGCCTCTCCTCTACGCCATATATATTTCTCCCCTTTCCTTTTTAATCCCCAATCATATTCCTGGAGAAATTATTGAGGTCGAGAATCTATCCTCTAGAAACCAAACCATAACAATAAACCTTTAGTTAGGTTGACTGATCCTTTTGTAGTTGATAGAAATGAAGGCAACTATAAGCTATTTTTTCACATAGTTATGAGTAGAACTTTCTTGGTGTTTCGTTTTCCTTAGAGTTTTGTATCTGTACATCTGCCCCTCGGTGCCTCCTTCACGTAGAGTATAATTAATTACAGTTTGTATCCTCATTGCCTTACTTTCAGCGTTTTTTTTTCTCCTGTGGTTGTAGAGAGAGAGAGAGATACAGTCCACATATATAGTGTGGACTTGTGGTTGTAGAGAGAGAGAGAGAGAGAGAGAGACAAGGGTCGACACAAAACACCGTAATAATAAAGTGAAGGAAACAACTCGGCATCAAAATCTTTTCTTCATTTCATTTCACTCTACCAAATCTCCACTTTTTCCGTCACTAACAGCAAGCTTCCCTCCACTTCAGAGCCGTAGAATAGAAGAGTTTGGACAACTCCGTTTTAGACCCTCACCCCGCGCGGTGGCCTGTGATTGGCCGAGGACAGGTCACCTGATATATGGGCGCCATATTGCAGCGACACCTCTCACCTGCTCAGTACCCTGGCTTGCCTTAAGAAAGTACACTATATATTAAATATATATATATATATATTACTTAAAAATAAAAATATATATATATTACTTAAAAAAATAATAAATAATAATTATTAAAAAACGACGGCGGCGTATGCTGGATTAAGAGGGGGTGGTCAAAATTTGTTCCCTATTTTTTCTGGTAAATCCCCACTCCTCACTGGCAAGCTCGCCAGCAGCTAGAAAGAGCAAATAAAAAAAGAGTTTAATTTTTCCCCCCTAAAACCATCCTTGGGTCACCCTGATTAATAAAATGTATATAGGTTCGCGGGTCTTGCTCTGATGGTTAGGGCGTGATGAGGTAAGATTACATACTTCTTTCTTTTACAAATAAAGGTGGCAGATATTAAACACTTATTACATGGATCAGGTTAAACAAAGTTCAGCCTGTTATGATACTTTGTGGTTCGAAACATTCAACAACAAAGTTTACTTCATGCGCCACTGTATCGGTTACTTATTTCACACACGTGGATTGTTTCGAAGCAAATCATCACAGTGGTGCCACATCTCCTAAAACATGTGAACCCCTGTACCACGGGGCAGTGCTGGCGAGTGTACCCTTCCACCCACGCTCCTCGGTCTTATCAATGCTATCAGTGTAGTGTTATATTCACATTACGGGTCACATCTCAGTCCTTTGTCTTATCATCATCTCATCTCCACACGAACACAACACTTTTGCATTTTCTCGGATATTTTTGAAGAGAGTGGAGGCAAGACTGGCGGTGTGCTCATAGGGGTACAGTCGTGGTCTAAAGTTCTATACTGTAGCCAATCTAGTGTGTGTTTGTGTGTGTGTGTATGTATGAGAGAGAGAGAGAGAGAGAGAGAGAGAGAGAGAGAGAGAGAGAGAGAGAGAGAGAGAGAGAGAGAGAGAGAGAGAGAGAGAGAGAGAGAGAGAGAGAGAGAGAGAGAGACAGCGTGTGTGTGTGTACGTTGTAAATGTTGTGGTTTACAGCTGAACCGATGAAATCAATCTTTCGTTTGCGTGCTTACAAACCACTACCAACCACTGTGGAATCGACCTAAATAAGTTTACCACCACCACCACCACCACCAATAAAATCATCAGAGAGTTCATGTGTATAGCAGAACTTGTCCCTCACACACACACACACACACACACACACACCAGGGTTTCGTAAACATGGAGTGGAACAAGGAAGGGGGAACTGTTTGAGATGGTTCGTGATGTTTAATAATACCGTGTTGTCCTCCTTGGTATCAGATGGAAAAGGCTGGCTTGATAATTTCCTACAAACCCTGTCATTATTTATTTCTTCCTTCCTGTATTAACTCCTTCGTTCGTGTGTGTGTGTGTGTGTGTATTCTTTTCTTCCTCTGTGTGTGTGTGTGTGTATGTATACTTTCCTTCCTTCTATCTTACCTCTACCTCTATCATTACTACTATCCTACCACTATCACCCCTACCACTAATACCCCTACCACTATTATTCAACCACTATCACCCCTACCACTACTACTATCACCCTTACTATCTAACCACTATCACCCCTACTCTCCTACCACACTATCCAATCACTACCACCCCTGCCACCCCTACCACTTCCACTATCACCCCTACCATTATTATTTACCCTATTTTGGGAGGACTGGAAAGATCAGAGTAGGGTAAGTTAGGTTGGATTGGGTAGGGTAATTTAGGGTAGTGTATAGGAAGGGCAGGGTAAGAGAAGGGAAATGGTATGCAGGGAAGGGCAGGGTAAGGTAGGGTAAAATAGGGGATGACAGCCAAGGGTAATATAGGGTAAAGTAAGGGATGACAATGTAGGGTAATGTAGGGTAAAGTAAGGGATGGCAATGTAGGGTAAAGTAAGGGATGACAATGTAGGGTAATGTAGGGTAAAGTAAGGGATGGCAATGTAGGGTAAAGTTAGGGATATCAGTGAAGGGTAATGTAGGGTAAAGTTAGGGATGACAATGTAGGGTAATGTAGGGTAAAGTAAGGGATGACAATGTAGGGTAATGTAGGGTAAAGTTAGGGATTTCAGTGAAGGGTAATGTAGGGTAAAGTTAGGGATGGCAATGTAGGGTAATGTAGGGTAAAGTAAGGGATGGCAATGTAGGGTAATGTAGGGTAAAGTTAGGGATGGCAATGTAGGGTAATGTAGGGTAAAGTTAGGGATGGCAATGTAGGGTAATGTAGGGTAAAGTAAGGGATATCAGTGAAGGGTAATGTAGGGTAAAGTAAGGTATGACAATGTAGGGTAAAGTAAGGGATGTCAGTGAAAGGGAAAGTTTTGTGTCTAGGGCATAACAGGGCCAGGATAGGGTCATTCTAGAGTAGGGAAGTACAGTGCCAGACTATAATATTATGTAGGGCTGAATAGAGCAAGTTAGTGATGAGAAAAGTAGGGTAGGGTAGAACTATATAGGGCAGGGTAAGGCAGAGAAGGGCAGGGCAGGATGAGGATGGATAGGCAGGGCAGAGCAGGGCAGAGGAGGGCAGGATCAAAGTAGAGTAGAGCAGAGTAGAGCAGATCAGAGCAGAGTAGATCAGAGTAGAGTAGATTAGAGCAAAGCATGATCAGAGCTGATTAGAGCAGAACAGAGAAGAGTAGGCAGAGCAGGGCAGAGTAGAGTAGGACAGAATAGAGCAGAATAGAGTACAGTAAAGCAGAGCAGAGCAGAACAGAGCAGGGCAGAGCAGAGTAGAGCAGTCCAGAACAGAACAGAGCAGGATGAGGGTAGGTAGGTAGGTAAGGCAGGCAGGCAGGAGGCAGGAAGGAGGAGGAGGAGAGGGAGGAGGAGGAGGGCAGGACTAACAGGTAGGTAGGTAGGTAGGTAGGTAGGTAGGTGGGCCAGACTAGACTAGGGTCACTCAGTGTAGCTCTGGCAGGTGCTCTGTTCACTTCCCCGCTCCTACCCGCTGCCGCCCGCCTCAGGTCAGTCCCTCAAACCCACTTTTATACGTACACTCATTCACTCACAATACTCTCACTTATTCACTCTTCTCTGCTCTCACTCATTCACTCACTCTGGTCTCACTGATCCACTTATTTAGCTATCTTTCTGCTCCCTTTCATCCACTCATTCTGCTCTCTTTCACTCATCCACTCATTCTGCTCTCTTTCACTCATCTACTCACTCTGTTCTCCTTCATCCACGTTTCGTCCTTACTCGCTCTCATCCACTTTCATCCACACCACCACATTCTTCTCTTCCTTGTTCACTCATCCATACGTTCTTACTCGTTCTCATCCACTTTCATCCACACCAACACACATACAGTACATACCTTCAGTTTTTTTCGTTCACACTCATCCACGTTCATCCACACCACCACATTATTTTCTCACACATATTTCATCCACCACACACCACTCTCACGATCTTCCACCTCACTTTCATCCACACCATTCATCACCATCTATCTCTCTTTCTCTCAACTCTTGTATCCATTTATTTTTTTACATCCACGTTCTT
>JAWZYT010006800.1:20000-32500 GCA_034508575.1 Petrolisthes manimaculis
CTTGTTTCGTGGCATTTTCAGAAGGAATCAGAAGCCTCTAATTTTCATACACGATCACAGGGTCCTTAAGATAAGTACAGTAACGAGCCATTAAACGTATTCAGCCGGCGGTGTTGCTAAAGTTTCGACACATCTAACAGACATTCCAGTGAACCAATAACAACGCTTATCCTGTCTCGTAGTTGCAGGAGCTCGTTAATTGTAGTCAGAAATTTGAAGATAAACGAGTCCTTCGAATATTGTCACGAAACACAACCTATATGGAATGAGCTTGTTTCGTGCATGGCGTAGTCAGAAGGAATCAACAGAAGCCTCCTCATTTCATACACGATCACAGGGTCCTTAAGTAATACTCTATATGTCTATTCGATACAGACCTGAGCCGGTATTCACAATGATATCTTAAGAGTTTGGACTTCTTTGTATGTTTGCAATATTGACCTCACCATAGTGTTTCTGGTTCATTTCGAAGCAGTGAATGGTTTTGCTATTCTATTAGTATGAGCTGTTGTTATGATTTCGAAGCAGTGTCGGGTACTTTTCCTCGACATGAATAAGCGCTTTATATACGAATAAAATGTTAAATTAAGACAGAACTTTGCTTTTGTGAATACGGGCCCTGAACACTTATTATGACTCGTGAATATACAGTACACTCGCAATCCAACATATGTATCCAGGCTGGCTTCGAATAGCCTGATCGAGTATGAAGCGAGCTCAATCAAATATGAAACAGGATAATCGTATAATTGGTTCACTAGCATGTCAAATGATTCGACACTTCAACAAGACCTAGATACAAATTTTGTATTGCGAGTGTACTTTTGATCACTAGAATTTATACACCCACTGTTGTTTTTGAGGGTTTTCGACGTATAGAAAATGCGAGACTACGTAACTGCAATACAACATTATTATTAGGTTTGTTGTTTTTCAATCAGCGAGTCACTTGGCAGACCATTCATTACTGTACTTCCAGAATAATGACCTCTCTTTCCATATAGCCTGTGTAAGAATTCCTGTGGCCAACTGTACTGTACTGTACAGTCGGCGGCAGAAGTCCTGTCGCCTCACTTGCTTCACCGAGACGCACAGTGTTCATGGACTCGAAAAATACACATGTTTTCTACACCTAATAATAATGCCTCGGTGAAGCAAGTGAGGCGACAGGACTTTTGCCGCTGACTGTACTTATAGTGGTGTAAATATTTAGTGTGTTTTGTGTTTTATTAATTCACCAATATAGCCAAGGAATGAAATGAGAGAACCGGTACTGTATCGTCAAGTAAAAAATAAAATAAAATAAAGGACAAAATGAAATGAACGAGCCGCCACATTATCCACAGGTTAAAAAAAAAAGAAACAAGAAAAGGTAGAATGAATAATTAATAAGGGTTAATAATTAATGGAATATATCAATAGTGTGTGTGTGTGTGTGTGTGTGTGTGTGTGTGTGTGTGTGTGTGTGTGTGTGTGTGTGTGTGTGTGTGTGTGTGTGTGTGTGTGTGTGTGTGTGTGTGTGTGTCAGCCTCCCGTCGTGGCTCCGTGGGCGTTCTGGCACCTCATGACACCTTATGGACCATTTGACACCCTGAACACCCCTGGCACACACACACACACACACACACACACACACACACACTCCTTCTCCCTCGGCAACTTCTCACGTCATGGCAAATTGAATCACTCTTTGGCCTTTTAATTGACTGTTGCCATCCTCTGCTCGGTCGTGTGTGTGTGTGTGTGTGTGTGTGTGTGTGAGTGTGTGTGTGTGTGTGTGTGTGTGTGTGTGCATTCAGGTGGTTGGATGAATGAGTATATAGGCTTCATTCAGATGGTTGTATGAATGAGTATGTAGGCTTCATTCAGGTGGTTGTATGAATGAGTATATAGGCTTCATTTAGGTGGTTGTGTGAATGAGTATATAGGCTTCATTCAGGTGGTTGGATGAATGAGTATATAGGCTTCATTCTGGTGATTGGATGAATAAGTAGGCTTTATTTAGCTGGTTGGATGAATGAGTATAAATAGGCTTTATTCAGATGGACCCAACAACACAACACCACACCCTTCTTGGAATATATACCACTAATTTGTAGCTGACATTCAAGATCCTCTATACTTGTTATACTCAAGGAGGTTATGGTGTGTGTGTGTGTGTGTGTGTGTGTGTGTGTGTTCTGAATCAAGGAAGTTGTGTGTGTGTATGTGTGTGTGTGTGTGTTTTGAATCAAGGAAGTTATGTGTGTGTATGTGGGTGTGTGTGTTCTGAATCGAGGAAGTTATGTGTGTATGTGTGTGTGTGTGTTTTGAATCAAGGAAGTTATGGTGTGTGGGTGTGTGTGTTCTGAATCGAGGAAGTTATCGTGTGCGTGTGTGCGTGTGTGTGTGTGTGTGTGTGTGTGTGTGTGTGTGTGTGTGTGTGATGTAAATGATTCAAGGAAGTTCTAGTTTGAATTATCATATTTTATTTATTATTATATTTTATTTCAAAGTACAGTCACGTTCATTAAGTTCTCAACCTACTCTTAGAACCTAAAACCGTATGGGAACTCAGGACTTCCGTTGTCGACACTTCACAGGGCCAGTAGTCATCTTTATAGTGGTCAGG
Source organism: Petrolisthes manimaculis (assembly GCA_034508575.1). NCBI lineage: Eukaryota > Metazoa > Arthropoda > Malacostraca > Decapoda > Porcellanidae > Petrolisthes > Petrolisthes manimaculis. Next base: position 22,612 of record JAWZYT010006800.1, read on the forward strand.
TCAATTCAGGTCATTTCAGGTCAGGTCAGGTGGGCAACTCACTCATTCCTCTAAACTATTAATTACAAGAAACGAACAGCCTCAATATATTACGGGTAGTGATTTGTTTTAGCAGTGTTTAGCTTGTTGGAGTCAGTATCCCTTTCATTAATCCACAGTAGATGTACCGTATATGCTCATTCTTCCAAACTATTACAAGTGACGGACAGCCTTTGTATATTTTATGGGTAATGATCTATTTTTTAGTGCTTATAGTTTGTAGGGGTTAGTATCCCTTCCATTAGTCCAGGCACAGTACATGGATGATCCCTTTTCTGTGTGAAGTTCTGTTGGTCATGAAAGGTTCTTATATGTGGGTGAGGTGTTGTTGAGAAGGTCATAAAGTCCACATGAGTGCTCTGGAGATGGTTATGAGTTGACGTTGTGTTTTAAGAGAATTAAGTTTATACTTTGTTTATGAGTTCTTGAGATGATTATTACTTTGGTTATGATTTCTAGAGATGGTTATGTATTGGTTATGAGATCAAGAGATGGTTTTATGAGTTGATATTACGTTTTAGAGAAGATTATACTTTGGTTATGAGTTCTAAAAGATGGTTATACTTTGGTTATGATTTCTAGACATGGTTATGTATTGGTTATGAGATCAAGAGATGGTTATGAGTTGACGTTGTGTTTTAGAAAAGGTTATACATTGTTTATGAGTTGTAAATGATGGTTTTAAAGTGCTTATGATGAGTCCTAGAGATGATTACAGACTGGCTATGAGATCAAGAGATGGTTATGAGTTAATTGTATGTTTTAAAGGAGGGCTATACATTGGTTATATGTTACAGAGAAGCCTGCTTATAGATTGACCCTCAGTTTTAGTGGAATTTGATAATTGGTCGTATATTCTGGAGATGATTATAGATTGTTAAATGGTGTGTAAAAAGTAATTGCAGTTTGGAGCATTGTGTTCATAAATATAAACCGGTCGATGAAAACCTTACTGGTAATTACTGTATGTTGTGTATGTCTCAAGGCAACTGAAGGTTTACCCTGTGTTCGTGTATGTATGTATGTATGTATGTATGTATGTATGTATGTTTGAGACTTGGTGGCTTTTGATTCCCCCAAACTAGGCGAAGAAACAGGCTCCCTCAATCATCTGAAGGACCCTGTGTTCGTGTTTGTATGAGACTTGGTGGCTTCTGATTCCTCCTGACTATGCCACGAAACAGGCTCCCTCAATATAGGTGGTGTTTTCGTGGCAATATCTAAAGGGCTCACTGACCTGCAATTTTCTGACTACTGTACAGCACTCAGGGGTCCCTTTACTGTTAGGTCGTATAGTGTATATTAGCTGTACTCGACCCACTTCGCTGGTCCAACTAAACTTGAAGTGATTAGGTACAGTGCCAGAAGGAGGAGTACTATAACAGCAATAAATTTTCAAGTTTTTTTTATTTTTTGTTATTTTTTTTTGTACTTCAGCATGGTGGTTACATACAGGATTTTTTGCTCAATCCTTTACCCGCCTCTTTTTCTTTTCTTTTTTTCCTAAGTTTTGTTTTTGTAAGCTGATGTTGTAGCTTGGCGGGTAAAGGATGTACTGACAAAACATACATACAACTCTTTATGCACTATTATAACTCCTCCTGTCTTCCACGCTGTCAGATAAAGTCAATGTTGTCAGTCACGTAGTTGTTGTTGAAGTTCCTCAAATTGTCTGATTTACACTTTTGATATGCTGGATTTAATTAACTTGTTTCCTCCAAAGTATGTCAGGAAACAGGACCAGATGAAAAGAAATAATGGTGTCCTGTTGCTTGGAATAGTTTGGATGAATCAGTTACTCCAGATTTACCAACACTGTACTAGCCTACCCGCTTTAAATAGTTATAATTGTAACCATTAGTAGAGACGGGAAGGTCAGCCTGAGAGAAAGTTATGATGAAATGTTATAACTTTATGGGGAGAGAAAAACAATAAAAAAATACTTGTGATCCATTAGAGGTCCTTAAATTGCTCCAAAGTACACCAGGAAACAGGACCAGATTAGCAACAAAATACTGGTGGTCTGTTGCTTGGTTGGAATACATTAGAGGAATCATGGAACTCTAGATTGACTAACACTGTACTATTTATTCCCTTTGATTAATTACATGAGTCACAGGTGGTATGAATCACTGTCAACACTCTGAATTAATGGGTGACTCGCTAGCATCACTTTAGGCACCATAGGATAAATGATGGCACTCTAGAATCATTTATGGCACTCTTCAGAATAACTTTAAATTTTACCACACTAGGATCATTTGTATTACTTAAACGTCATTCGCAACACCTTAGATTCTCTTGTGGCACTCTATAGGATCAATTGTGGCATCTTAGGAGTACTGGTGGCACCCTATAAAATCACTGCTGGCACCCTATATCACTTGTGGCACCCTGTAAGATCATTGGTGGCACCCTATATCGCCATTGGCACACTATATCATTACTGGCACCTTATAAAATCACTTGTGGCACCCTATAAAATCACTAGTGGCACCCTATAAGATCACTGGTGGCACCCTATATAGCTACTGTCACCCTGGAATTATTAATGGCACCCTCTAGCATCACCCTTGGCACCCTATAGAATGATTAAGGGTGACAAACGAGGGAGTGAAGAGTGCCACTAATCAGCTCCTCCCCCTCCCCCCTACGACCCCCCCTCCCATTCCCCCCTCCCCCTCCTCCTCCCCCCCTTCGACGCCTGCCAACCCAAACATTCCACCAGCGACGAACTCCCCCTCCCCCTCCCCCTTTCCCCCCTCCCTCCCCCCATATTCCAACCGCTGATCAGAATGTCAAACACTTTTTCTGGCGGATTTCACAGCTGCCCATCAGACCCGGGTCCTCCATTCAGAGCCTCGCCGACCACACCACTCCGAATGTCACACGCTATTCATCAGTAGAGCTATTTCATCCTACCAACCCCCTCCTCCCCCTGCCCTGCCTTCTTTCTTCCCTTCCTCTCACTCTCTTTCTCGACCTATCCCTTCCTCTCTCTCTCTTTCGATCTATTCTCTCCTCTCTCTCTCTCTCTCTCTCTCTCTCTCTCTCTCTCTCGATCTATCCCCTCCTCTCTATCTCTCTCTCTCGACCTCCCCCCTCCTTTCTCTCTCTCTCGATCTATACCCTCATCTCTCTCTCTCTCTCCCCCCCCTCTCTCTCTCTCTCTCTCTCTCTCTCTCTCTCTCTTCTTCACTATACCTATCCCTTTTCCCTTCATCTCTCTCTACTTCTTTCCCCCTTCCCACTTCTCTCTCCACCCTCCCATCCCCCTTCTATCTCTCTCTCTCTCTCACTAGTTCCCCATCCCCTCTCTCCATCTCCCTCCTCCCCTCCTTCCTGCCCATCAGCCAGCCAGTCAGACATCCCCGGAGATCAGATCAGTGACCATTCTGCCACCCCCCCCCCCACCCCCCCCACCACCACCATCAGACTCGACACTTCTCGTCACTATTGCTGTTGTGTGTGCCTCCTGATTGTCACTCTGATTGTCACTCTCTCTCTCTCTCTCTCTCTCTCTCTCTCTCTCTCTCTCTCTCTCTCTCTCTCTCATTGTCACTGATTGTTTGTCTTCCTCTCTGTTGTTTTTTTGGGGTTTGTTGGCACTCCATTATTATTATATTATTTATTATTATTATTATTATTATTATTAGTAGTAGTAGTAGTAGTAGTAGTAGTAGTAGTAGTAGTAGTTGTAGTAGTAGTAGTAGTAGTAGTAGTAGTAATAGTATTAGTAGTAGTAGTAGTATTTTAAATGTATTATTATTATTATTAATATTATTATTGTTATTATTATTAATAATAATATTATTATATTTTTATTATTATTATTATTGTTGTTATTATTATTATTATTATTATTGTTATTATTATTCCGTCTCATATGCATACAATAAGTTTTGACACATCCAGCTCATGTATTTAAATGTATAGCTTGGTTGAATATGACAGTGGTTGGCTGTGTAGATGCTAGGACAAACTTAAAGACCCTGTGATCGTGTACGAGGGGCTTCTGATTCCTCCTGACTACGCCAAGAAACACACATTCCTTCCTTCCTTCCTTCCTTCCTTCCTACCTCACTCACTCACTCACTCCAGATTTTTTTTTTTCTACACTACACCACAACCGCCTCCTCCTCCTCTTCCCCTGTTCGGTTAACCCTATAGTCTTGGCTTCTGACACATGGGTACTCAATCATGTTCTTGTGTTCTCGGCTCTCTATCCATCCATCATTGCCTGTCTGGTCAGTCATGCAGTCTCACGCAGGCAGCCGTCCGCACGCAATTTGACGCACGCAAGTCATTATTCACACATGCGGCGTCGGTGTGTGTGTTTGTGTGTGTGCGTGTTTTTTTTTTTTATTGCATGTAACTATCCATATGGAGTTATTATTACCACCCACACACAACTAGCTCAACCACACGCAATTATTACTCGCACGCAATTGTTGGTAGCCCAATCGCTTTTCACACACACACACACACACACACACACACACACACACACACATAGACTGGGGTGAAGTAGTAGAGGCGGATCACGTTGCTTCATTACCTCTATGGCGACCTTCCCTAGTAACTTGATACTCTTAGACGCAGTGGGGAGAAGAGGGAAGGAAGGAGGGGAAGGAATGGAAGGAGGGAGGAGGGAGGAGGGAGGAATAGAAGGAGGGAGGAGGGGAGGAGAGAGAAGGGAGGGGGAGGAATAGAAGGAGGGAAGAAGGAGGGGAAGGAATAGAAGGAGGGAGGAGGGAGAAGGGGAGGGGAAGGAATAGAATGGGAAAAAGAGGGAGGAGGGAGGGAAAGGATTTTTATTTTTGTTTTGATTAACAAACATTGTACAATATATATTATATCAAATTATAATATGTATAAAGATAGAGTAGAATAAGAAAAAAGAAGAAGAGTAGAGGGAGGGAAGGAATAAAATGAGGGAAAAGTAGAGAAGAGGGAGGGGAATGAATAGAATAAGAGAAGAAGAGGGAGGGAATGGAGGAGGAGGATGAGCAAGGGAAGGAGGTGGAGGAGGAGGAGGGGAAGGGAAGGAATAGAATAAGAGAAGAGGGATAGGTAGGAAAAGAATGAGAAAAGAAAGGAGATGAGATGAAGGAGAAGAAGGATGGATAGGAAGAAAAAAGTTGAGAAGGGAAGGAAAATGGATGGAAGGGAAAGAAAAGGAAGAAAGAGGAAGATAACACAGAGAGGAGAAAGGAGAAGTGGAAGGAAAGAACATGATATGAAAAGATGGAAAAAAAAATGAGGAGGAATGAAAGGTAAATAGAAGATAAGGAGAAGGGGAAAAAAAGAAGGACGAGGAACGGAAGAGGGATGAAATGAAGGGATGAAAAGAGAAAGAGAAAATAGTAGATAATGAAGTGAGCAACAGAGGAATAATAATGAAAAGAGAAAGAGAAAAAAGTAGATAATGAAGGAGTGAACAACAGAGGAATAATAATGATAAGGATATAAATATATGAAGGACAGAAAGATTAAAAGTGAGGAAGGAAGATAAGATATAAGAAAAAAGAGGGAATTAAGCCAACATAAAAAAGAGAATTACAGAGAGAGAGACAGAGAAAGAAGTGAAGGAAAGGAGAAAAACAGAAGAAAGGGAGACAGAAATGAACGAGTGAAAGAGTGAGAGGGAGAAGGGAAGAAAGAAGGGATTCAGGGAGAAGGGGGAGAAGGGAAGGGGAGGTGTAGGTAAGGAAGAATCAAGGCAGGGAGGGATGCAGGGAGAAAGGGAGAGAAGGGAGGAGGGGAAGGAGAGAAGGGGAGGAATAGGAGGGGATAGGGGGAGAGAAGGAGGGAGAATGGGAGGACGGTAGGAGGGGATAGGGGGGAGGGAGGGAGGGAGGGATATGAGGGGATAGGGGGGAGGGAGGAAGGGAGAGATAGGAGGGGACAGGGGGGAGAGAGGGAGGAAGGGAGGGAGGCAGGAGAAAGGGCAAGTGAGAACACAGTGTGAAGGTTAGTAGTAGTAGGGAGGGAGGGAGGTAGGTAAGGGGAGGGGAGGGGAGGTTAGGGAGGGAGGGGAGGGGAGGGGTGGGGAGAGGGGAAGACCTGGAGAAGTGAGGGATAGAGAAAGGGACACAAGGAAAAGAAATGTTAAGAAGAGGAAGGAAGGAAGGAGGGAAGTATGAATGGTAAGATGAAATGAAGGACAAAGGGAGGAAGGAAGGAAGGGAGGAATGACAGACGGAAGGAAGGAAGGAAGGAAGGAAGGAAGGAAGGAAGGAAGGAAGGAAGGAAAGAAGGAAGGAAGGAAGGAAGAAAAGAGGAAAAAAAGGAAGATAAAACGACAGGAAAATAAAAGATGAACTAGGACAAGGAAAGAAGTAATATGAAAAGTTGTAGAAAGAGAGGCAGAAAAGAGGAAGGAAATATGAATAAAGCAAGTAATAAAGGAGATAAATAAAGGGGAAGGGAAAGGAATAAACCGAAATGAGAAAGACAGGAAGAGATAAAGTGAGGAATAGAAAAATAAATAGAATTAAAATATAAGAGGAAAGGGGAAACAGAAAGGGAGAGATAATAAAGAGAGGAATAGAAAAGAAATAGCATTAAAATATAAGGAGAAGGGGGAAGAAATAAACAAAAAAGGAGAGATAAGAGATAAAGAGAGAAATAGAAAAAGAAATAGAATTGATAATGAGGGAGAGATTTAAATGAGACACGAAGTAGTAATCTTAATTAAGGGGGTGCGGGAATAAGGGGACAGGCATGGGTGGGGGGAGGGTTATGGGGGTACGGGAGTAGGGGAACAGGCTTGGGGGGTTTTAGGGGTGTGTGGGAGTAGGGGGACAGGCTTTCTACCCACCCCAAGCCTGTCCCCCTATTCCCGCCCCCCCCCTAACCCCCCCCCCCCCCCCCCAAGCCTGTCCCCTACTCCCACACCCCCTTAATAATATCTTTTTCTACCTTCCTTGACCTCACTCACTCACTCACTCACTCACTCACTCACTCACTCACTCACTCACTCACTCACTCACTCACTCACTCACTCACTCACTCACTCACTCACTCACTCACTCACTCACTCACTCACTCACTCACTCACTCACTCACTCACTCACTCACTCATTCACTCACTCACTCACTCACTTTTTTTATTATAGTCTGGTTATTCGTTCTTTTCCTTCCTCTTTTCCTCTTTTCTTCTTCCATCCCTTGTTTCTTTTTGTTTTGTTTCTCTCGTTCTTCCTCTCTTCCATTTTTCTTTTTATTTTTCTTCCTTCGTTTCATTTATTCTTTCTCCCTTCCTTCTATACCTTCCTTAATTAATTCTTGCCACCCTTCCCCCACTTCTTCCGTGCTTCTCTCTTTCTCTCTCTCTCTCTCTCTCTCTCTCACTCTCTCTCTCTCTCTCTCTCTCTCTCTCTCTCTCTCTCTCTCTCTCTCTCTCTCTCTCTCTCTCTCTCTCTCTCTCTCTCTCTTTCTGTATTCCACCAATTATATGGCGTCCATTCTATATTACAAAACACACACACACACACAAACACACACACACACACACACGTAAAAAAAAACTTACGAACAGGTGAAAAAAAATATATATACCGTATGTAAAAAAAACTGCCCCTACCAACAACACCGCCACTGCTAATTTGCATACTCTGATCGTGTTAGAGGGAAGTAAGGAAGTAAGGAGGGAGGGAGGGAAGGAAGGAGGGAAGTAAGGAAGGAAGGAGGGAAGGAGGGAAGGAGGGAGGGAAGGAGGGAAGGAAGTAAGGAAGGAGGGAAGTAAGGAGGGAAGGAAGGAGGGAGGGAAGGATGGAAGTAAGGAAGGAGGGAAGGATTGAAGGAAGGAGGGAGGAAAGGAGGAGGGAAGGAAGGAAGAAAGGAGGGATGTAAGGAAGGAAGGAGGGAAGGAAGGAAGGAAGGAGGGAAGGAGGGAGGGAAGGAGGGAGGGAAGGAGGGAGGAAAGGAGGGAGGGAAGGAGGGCAGGTTGGTGATTGTCGGGTCGATTCCATGTACAGACGGGGAGATATGTTTGGGTTACCGCAGAGAGAGAGAGAGAGAGAGAGAGAGAGAGAGAGAGAGAGAGAGAGAGAGAGAGAGAGAGAGAGAGAGAGAGAGAGAGAGAGAGAGAGAGAGAGAGAGAAAGAGAGAGAGAAAGAAAATAAGAATGAAAGTAGGGGGGGGGGAGAGGGAAGAGAAGTGGGAACAACGTGAAGAGAGGAAGGAAGAAAGTAAAGGAGGAAGATAAGAAAGAAGGAAGGAAAAAAGGAAAGAAGTACGTAAAGAGATAAAATAAAGAGAGAGGGAAGATAGTGAAGGAGTAAAAAAATATATATATTCACACGGAAGAAAGGAAGGAAAGGCATAAATGAAAAAGACGAATGAATAAATGAATGAAGGAAATTAAAAAATGGATGAATGAAAGAGAGGAATAAATAAGTGAATGAAGGAATGTATGAATGAAAAGGAGGAATGAATAAACGAATTCTGGAAAGGAATAAATGAATGAAGGAAAGTAATAAATGAAGGAGTAGAATGAATAGATGAATGAAGGAAATTAAAAAAAGGATGAATGAAGGAGAGGAATGAATAAATGAATGAAGGAAAGTAATAAATGAATGAAGGACAGTAATAAATGAATTAGAGGAATGAATGAATGAATAAAAAAAATAAATAAACGAATGGAGGAGATAAATAAAATAAATGAATAAAGGAAAGGAATGAATGAATGAATGATAAAAATGAATGAATGAAGTGAATGAATGAAGAGATCTGATGGGCAGGGTACCACTCAGGTCAGTAGGAGGAAAACATGTATCACCTTAGTATTCCGAGGACACACACACACACACACACACACACACACACACACACACACACACACACACACACACACACACACACACACACACACACACACACACACACACACACACACACGATAGGGTCTTACCTGTGTGTGTGTGTGTGTGTGTGTGTGGTCAGGCGTAGTTAGTTATGATGTGGTGTGGTGTGGTCAGGTGGTGTGGTGTGGTCCTCGCTCTCTCTCTCTCTCTCTCTCTCTCTCTCTCATGCCAACAAGTATTCCATTCGTATTCTACCTCTTGTCATTACTGTCATTGTTTATACCTGTGTTCTATCTCGGTGTCTTTCTCAATGTCTATCTCAATGTCTATCTCCGTGTCCATTTTTATATTTATTTTACAGTAATGTCTATCTCGATGTCCATATCTATGTTTATTCTTAGTCTCTATCGCAATGTCTATTTCAGTTACTTTGATAATATTTGTGTGTCTGAGTCTTGTCTATCCGTCGAGAAGTGAACTATATATCTATTACTCATTGTTTTAGTTTAGCTTCAGTATCTATGTTACTCTGTAAGATTAAAAAAAGCGAAAGAATTTTTTTTCCAACAACTGAGTTAATATCTGAATGTCTTTGAAGAGATATTAATGTAGTGATGTAGTCAGAAAATTGGAGATAAACGAGTCCTTCAAATATTGCCACGAAACACATTCACAGGGTCCTTAATTAATACACCACGTCCATACAGTTTTGTTTGTGATTGAGTGAGTGATTGAGTGAGTGAGTGAGTGAGTGAGTGAGTGTGGAGTGAGTGAGTGAGTGAGTGTGGAGTGAGAGAGGGAATGAGTGAGTGAGTGAGTGAGTGAGTGAGTGAGTGAGTGTGGAGTTTCCTTTTTGTTACACCAAACATTATCTTGATCAACACTCTTAGCCATGTGTTGTTTTTAGTGTTTCTTGTGTTGCTGAGATTCATATATATAGGAGTGGCTGGTGTAAGTAGAATTAAAGAACAGTGTGTGTGAGAGAGAGAGAGAGAGTGTTGTGTGTGTGCCTATGTGTGTGTGTGTGAGTGAGTGAGCCT
>JAWZYT010006800.1:37500-43824 GCA_034508575.1 Petrolisthes manimaculis
AGGGAACGAAACTTTATACATTATCTATGTGATAATACACTGGTTTTGAAGTTATGTGGATTTTTCCTTACTATTTTCATCTGAGTTTTCTCCCATTTAATAATACCTGTAGTTACTCCTCAGTGATGCAGCTTCAGGCACTGTATTTATCTATATGTTCAAATTTATACATATGTTTTTTCTCTTTCCTCAGGTATGTGTGTGTTATTCACCTCTGGTTAGTAAGTCTGGGCGAGAACCGTGTATGTAAGTACTACCTTTAGATTTATTCTAATATTTTCCACGGTACACACTTCAAATTGATATATCTTATAAACAAAAATCTTATGAACTCGAAGTTGTTTACAAAGTTTAGAGGCAGGCAATTGTCTATTATTTATTGTTTATTATAAGTGAACTGCTTCAGGAATCAGTAGCCCTCCAATATACCAACAAGTGATTCTCCCTTAAAGAGAAGTCATCGGTCATTGTGTAGGTCGTCGTCATCGGGCCAGGCCATCACTTTTCCAGCACACCGACGGACCTACATATTTCACTCATATAGTTTTTTCTTTCGGTGTTTAGTAGAGCAAAAACTTGTTCTAAGGTCCACTTTCCGGTTGGTTGTAAGTAATCCCACGGGAGGAAAGTGGTGGTCATTACAAAGTGGTTTTATTCAGCTTAGGACCCTTCGTTCCCTTCTGAAGAGTCATGCAGGTGAGGGAGGAGAGGGTGGGTGGGTGGTCGTACGGGTGGATGTATGTCTGGATGAAGGAGGGAGAAGTTGAATGGGTGCATTCTCTGGGTGAAAGAGGGATTGGATGAATGTGTGTATCTATGGGTGAAGGAAGGAGAGAGAGTGGGCCGGGTGAGTGGGTGGTGGGTGTGTCTCTGGGTGAAGAAGGAGCTAGGCAGAGGGTGGGTGGGTGGGTGAGTGAAGTAGGAGCGAGAGAGAAGAAATGCAGTCCATCACACAAGCATTCAGTCCCCAGGGCCAATTACCGAACCCCTCGACACAATTTATGCCCGCAATAACTTCCACAGCGACATGGCGAGTAAGGCTGCTTGCTTAATGAGCCTTCGTTGTTGTTGCTGTTGTTGTTGTTGTTGTCTTGAGGTCAGAGGGAAGGGAGGGAGGGTAGGTGGTGGTTGTGGTGTGTATGTGTTTGTGGATGGGAAGGGGGTTGAGGTGGTGATCATGTTGTGGTTGAGTCGTGGTTGCGTGTTGTGATGTGTGTGTGTGTGTGTGGGTGGGTGGTGTGGTGGTGATCATGTTGTGGTTGAGTTGTGGTGGTGATCGTATTGTGATGTGTGTGTGGTAGGGGTTGTGGTGGTGATCGTGTTGTGGTGGCGTGTTGTGATGTGTGTCTGTGTTATATGAATGCTTGTTATATTGTTGTGTTGAATTATGGGAGCAGATATTGTGTGTGTATTTTCTTTTTGGGAGTGTATCGTGATATTCCGTCGTGTCAAATAGTTATGTGCTGAAATGTACTGGCACTGTGATATTCTTTGTGGTATTACTATGTTGTGGTGGTAAAATTTTGTATCACAGCGAAACATGGGATGCAGAACAAAAATGAACAGGAAGGGATTGGGAGATTGGTAACCGATGGAAAAAACAGCTTGGATAGCTATGCACATCTTGACATACACTGTACACACCAGCATACATTACTTCACACTCCAACGTACATACATACATTATTCTTGAAAGCGAATTAAACCCACACTTGCAGACGAAAAAAAATATGTATATACACTACCACACACACACTCCAACATACATCGTCTTTGAAGGGGAGTAAATTATAGACTTGCAAACGAAAAATATATGACCAGAACAATTTTGGTGATATCCCGCAGCCATATGTTATCTAGATTGATTGCTCCCAGGGTCTCAATGGGATATAATATGTATGATTTTAATGCATGCAGTGTGTCAGGGAACGAGAGATAAAGCGGTGGTAATTTGTCAAGGTAGAGTCGTGCCTAGGTGGCGCTGTTAAACTTAATTGCTTACTGTGATATACGATCGCGATTCAGAGTATGTGTCCATGCATGCAGGGCTTGTGGCTTCGTTCGTTTAATTAACACCGCACCAGGTGAATAGAGTTCCGGTTGTTAATTAAATAAGACAAGATTTTGATTTGAGAATAAAAAAAAAAAAAAAAAAAAAAAAATCTGTCCTAAGCCTGGAAAACTTTGTAAGACGAGGGAGAAGGTGATAGAGATGTGAGACTGAAGGCACGAAAAAAAAAAAAAAAAAAAAAAAAAAAAACGAGGGACAGTCGAAGAAATGAAAGAGGGATAGCAAATTAATTAAGACAGGAGTGATGGATTAATTAAAGGGGTTCATTCATCAGTGAATTAAAAACCAACTTTGCATGACGACTGTACACGTGCTAACAATTTTTTTTTCAACTGTAAAAGATTAAGGGAAAAATATTATTGTGGTGAGACGTAGTATTTAATGAAGGGGGTAATTTGTGATGCAAGTGATGTTGTTGTGTGGTGATGATGGTGATGAGGTGGACTGGTGTGATGTGGTGTGGTGTAGTGTGGTGTGGTAATGGTGTAATAATGTCATGGTGATGTGGTATGGTGTGGTGTGGTGTAGTAATGGTGTAATAATGGTCATGGTGGTGTAGGAGTAATATAATGGTGATGTGATGATGTGGTGATGGTCGTGGTGGTGTGGTAGTGATGTAATGGTGATGTGGTGTGGTGTGGTATGGTGTGGTAATGGTCATGGTGGTGTAGGAGTAATATAATGGTGATGTGATGATGTGGTGATGGTCGTGGTGGTGTGGTAGTGATGTAATGGTGATGTGGTGTGGTGTGGTATGGTGTGGTGATGGTCGTGGTGGTGTGGTAGTGATGTAATGGTGATGTGATGATGTGGTGATGGTCGTGGTGGTGTGGTAGTGATGTAATGGTGATGTGGTGTGGTGTGGTATGGTGTAATAATGGTCATGGTGGTGTAGGAGTAATATAATGGTGATGTGATGATGTGGTGATGGTCGTGGTGGTGTGGTAGTGATGTAATGGTGATGTGGTGTGGTGTGGTAATGGTGTAATAATGGTCATGGTGGTGTAGGAGTAATATAATGGTGATGTGATGATGTGGTGATGGTCGTGGTGGTGTGGTAGTGATGTAATGGTGATGTGGTGTGGTGTGGTAATGGTGTAATAATGGTCATGGTGGTGTAGGAGTAATATAATGGTGATGTGGTGTTTTGGTGGCGGTGGTGGTGTTAGTGTTAGTGTTAGTGTGGATGAAGTGAAAGTGTGGTAGTGGTTACGGTAATGTATTAAACGTGGTGGTGATAGTGGTAGTGATAGTGGTAGTGATGGTGATAGTGATAGTGGTGATGATGGGGGTAGGAGAACTAGAGCGCCTACCTACTTACCTACCTACCTACCTACTTACCTACCAACCTACCTACCTACTATTTCCTACCCACCAACTTACCCACCTACCTACCTACCTACCTACCTACCTACTTACCTACCTACCTACCTACTTACCTACCAACATACCAACCTACCTACCTACCTACCTACCCACCAACCCACCAAATACTCTTCCACCATCCCACCTACTTACCTACCTACCTACCTACACTATTTATCTAATCACCTACCTACACTACCTACCTACCTACCTACCTACCAGTGAGCAGACCGCCCTTGGAGTGTTCTGATGTAGTGGTCACCTTGGCATTATCTCGTGTGATGTGGCGAAAGCTGACCATCCATCCTTTATCCTGTTTTGCCCCTCATCCACCACTCATCCACCACTCTCATTCTCACCCTCATCCACCACTCATCCACCACTCATCCACCACTCATCCACCACTCTCATTCTCACCCTCATCCACCACTCACCCACCACTCATCCACCACTCTCATTCTCACTCTCATCCACCACTCTCATTCTCACCACTCATCCACCACTCTCATTCTAACTCTCATCCACCACTCATCCACCACTCATCCACCACTCATCCACCACTCTCATTCTCACCCTCATCCACCACTCATCCACCACTCATCCACCACTCATCATCCACTCTCATTCTCACTCTCATCCACCACTCTCATTCTCACCCTCATCCACCACTCTCATTCTGACTCTCATCCACCACTCTCACTCTTATTCTGCTCTCATTCTGACCCTCATCCACCTCTCATTCATCCACCATTCTCATTCTGACCCTCATCCACCACTCATCCACTTTCATCCACTTTTTTCTCTCTCCACCCTATTTATCATCCATTTTTCAGTTCATCCGTTTTTCATCCACCTCATCCATCAACATTGTATATTTTTTCTTCCACTCTATTCCACACTAACATACATCACTTTGTTGTGTGTGTGTGTGTGTGTGTGTGTGTGTGTGTGTGTGTGTGTGTGTGTGTGTGTGTGTGTGTGTGTGTGTGTAAATGGTTATAGCCTACTTACGATCCCTTTTTTGCTTAACTATCCACTACAAAATTAGTAAGCACTTATGGAAGCTAATAATTATGTAAAAATAAAATGAAAAAAATAAAAAAAGATTATTAGCCTTAGAGATAAACGATGGTAATTATCTTAAAAGTCACATTACTGGTATTAACTGAATCACAACGCCTCACCTTGATATAGTGAATAATAATAATAATAATAATAATAATAATAATAATAATAATAATAATAATAATAATAATAATAATAATAATAATGATAATAATAATAATAATAATAATAATAATAATAATAATAATAATAATAATAATAATAATAATAATAATAATAATAATAATAATAATAATAATAATAATAATAATAATAATAATAATAATAATAATAATAATAATAATAATAATAATAATAATAATAATAATAATAATAATAATAATAATAATAATAATAATAATAATAATAATAATAATAATAATAATAATAATAATAATGATAATAATAATGATAATTATAATAATAATAATGATAATAATAATAATGATAATTATAATAGTAATAATAATAATAATAATAATAATAATAATAATAGTAATAATTAATAATAATATTAATTATAACAATAACAATAATAATAATAACAATAATAATAATAATAATACGTTCACATAATCATCTGCATAAGTAGTATTCATTAAGATATTCACCTTATAATTTGCGTCATTAGGAACCTCATTAGCGGGGAGTGGTCAGGAGTCAGGCATTTAGATCTGCTAATTGGTAGTTTCTTCCTTCACAGTGTATGAAATTATAATTGTTAACTGGAGGTGCAGTTATGGTAATCTCAGGTGAAGGATACAACACGTGGGAGGCTGGGGATTCGAGGAGGTGGTGTGAGGGTGAAGGAGGGGTGGGAAGAGGGAAGGGAAAGGTGTGGGAGTAGGAGGAGGGAAGGAGGAGGGAGTAGGAAGGAAGGGAAGGGTGTTGTAGGAAGGAGTGGTGGGAAGAGGGTAGGGAAAGGTGTGGTGAGGGTGAAGGAGTGGTGGGAAGAGGGTAGGGAAAGGTGGGGTGAGGGTGAAGGAGGGGTGCAGGTAAGGAGGGAAGGAAAGCGTGTTATTGAAGGAGGGAAGAGAGAGAGAGAGCAAGAAGGAAGGGAAGGGAATGTGGGAGGAGTGAAGGAGGAGAGAGCAGGAAAGTAGGGAAGGGAATGTGGGAAGAAGAAAGGGGGAAATATTATGAGGGAAGGGAAGGGTGTGTGAGAGGAGGGAACTTATTATGGCTCGTGATTGTACATACAAACTTCAGCTCAATACAATGACATACAACATCAAAGATATGAAAACCATCTGGGAACAACAACAACAACAACACACCAACACTTTACATTTACTGGAGTTTTAGGGGGTATAACAGTACTAGTAAATATGGAGCAACTGATTCTCTCAAACTCTTCTAAGCAACAACAGTCTACCAATATTTCTGTTCATCTGGTCCTGCTTCGTGGCATACTTTGGAGGAATGAAGGCACTCCAATGTTAACCAAAAGTGTATTATTATCCCTTTAAGTTGGCTTTTGGCAACATCCTCAACAGTAAACACGTACTTGTTTGTAACAGTTAATGAATGGAGGAGTATAGGCTACCTGTTGTGTTACACTCTGTGATGGTAGTATATTAAATCGCTCTTCCTACTTTTATTATTATGAGGGGAGTAGACAGGGGTCGCATTAATTAAGGGGAGTCTCTCGCTCTCTGTCTGTCTGTCTGTCTGTCAAATGGGTGCCTCCTAATTATGCCACCTAATTATGCCACCTATTTATGCCACACAACAAATCCCACAATTATTTCAACACTGAGATTAAATATTTCCATAGCATAAAG